>CAUYRT010076050.1:0-31616 GCA_963574885.1 Lepilemur ruficaudatus
CAATTTGCTGGTGAGTACATGTGGTGCTTGTTTATCCATTCTTGGGATACTTCACTTAGTAGAATGGGTTTCAGCTCTACCCAGGAAAATATAAGAGGTGCTATATTACCATTGTGTCTTATAGCTGAATAGTATTCCATGGTATACACATACCACATTTTATTAATCCACTCATGTATCAATGGGCACTTGGGTTGTTTCCACAACTTTGCAATTGTGAATTGTGCTGCTATAAACATTCAAGTGCAGGTGTCTTTTTTATAGAGTGTCTTTTAACAGGGCCCTTTTAATACTCAAAAGAACCAAACTTTGTTCCCCTCAAATATTTATCAGTATTTATAGACTAGAGAGAAACAAGAATGCAGTAGGCTTTACTCTCCAGGGAAATGACAGAAAAGGAACAGCATTTCACATTTTTAAAGTGCCTACACAGCTTCAGGAAAGAGATCTCAGTGCTCTTGCCAATGTGTAGTGAGCAGATAAAAGAAATTTAACATTTGCTGCCCAAAGCTAAATCCACGAGTTATCTATTATGAAAACCCAACAGGAGTATAAATTGGTACAACCACTTTGGAAACCTGTTTGGCAGTACACATTACGACACAGCAATTCTATTTATGTTTTGCCTTTTGTTTTTAGAAACGGGGTCTTGCTAAGTTACCCAGACTGGATTCAAATTCCTGGACTCAAATGATCCTCCTGCCTTACACCAGAATTATTTATGTTTTATGTTTACCAAAAGATATGTTCAAGAATGTAGCTGTGTCACTCATAATAGCCAAAAACTAGAAACATAAATGTTCACCAAACTATAGAATGAATAAATCAATTGAAATATATTTAAACATTGTATTATACTACTACATAGCAATAAGAAAAAAATTGTTGCTATATAAGAGCATGGCTGAATCTCACAGACACAATGTGGAACAAAAAGGCCACTCACAAAAGAGAATATATTGTATGTTTCCATTTATATAAAGTTCAAAATCAGCAAAACAAATCTATGGTGAAAAGAATGATTACCTTTGGCACATATCAACTGGGAAGGAACATGAGAAGCTTGCTGGAATGATGGAAATTTCTTATATCTTGATTTAGGTAGTGAGCACAGTGTACCCATATGTACATATTTATTGACCTGTGCAATTAAGACTTGTGCCCTTTACTGTATGCAAATCACACCTCAAAAAAGAAAAGCCCTACGATTTTTAATTCAAAAGTGATTTATTTAAAAAAATGATTCATTCACTTCATGGTATAACAGAACAAATCACTGATGTATAAATGACTGTGCCAGAATAATGGACTAGGAGGATTGTTTTGCAGTTTCTGCCTATACAATGGGCAATTCATTCACTCTTCAAACATTAGTGGTTTGCCTATTCCATGACAAAAAGCTAAGGTAGCTATATTGTATTAAGTTAAAAAGCATTAGATAAAAAGCTCAACTTACTGGATAAGATGTAACAATTTTAAATCTGTATGCACCTAGTAACAAAACCTCAGCAAATATACAACACAATCTAACAGAACAAGGAGAAAAAGATAAAAAATTGGTAAGGCATACAACTTAAAAAGGTAGCCACTAAACATTTAAAAGTATACTTAACCTCATTAGTAATCAGAGAATGTATATGGAAACCACAATTAGATTTACCCACCTAAATTGGCAGATTGGCAAAATAAAAAAAGCCTTATAAATATCATGTCTTTCAAGTTGAGTAGAAACAAGAACTCCCATATACTGTTGATTGTCATGTAAATTGTATAGGCCTCTTTAGAAAAGTTCGGCAGTGTCTGGTGAAGTTAGGGATGTTTGCCCTTTACAACCCAGAAATTCCACTCCTAGGTATAAATCCCAGAAAAACTCTTGCACCTGTGATCACTTGTTATATACAAGAAATTTTGTAATGCTGATGTTCAAAAAGCCCTGCATTGGAAACAACCCAAATGTCTCTTATAAGTAAAATGGATAAATAAATTGCAGTTTAGTAATACAATGAACTACCATACAGCAATGAAAATGAATGAACTAAACTACATGCAACAAGGATGAATCTCACAAATACTGAGCAACAAAGGAAAAATCACAGAAAATACATATAAATCCATTTACATAAAGTTAAAAAACAAGACTAAACTTAGGGATGCATACATAGGTGGTCACACTATTGAAAACAAAAAACAAAAAACAGCAAGGGAATAACTATTCTAAAAATCAGGATAGTGCTTATCCCCAGAGGAGACGGAAGGGGATGTCTGTAACAGGATAGGGCATATGGGTTTGAGGGTAAATGTTCTATTTCCTAACCTGGTATGGTTGTTTTCATTATTATCATTCCTTAAAATGTAGGTATGTGCTCTATATACTCTTCTGCGTATATATAATAAATTCCAAAAGCATTTTAATTAAAAAGGAGGGCAAGCCCTTTTTCTTCCCTTCCCTCTTCCTGCTGAATAAAGCATGAACCTGATAGGTGGTCAGGAACTGCCTACTCCGCATTTCTCTTAAAGAAACATGGACAGTTGCAGTGGCTTACACCTGTAATCTAATCCCCTAGCACTTTGGGAAGCCAAGACAGGAGAACTGCTTGAGGCCAGGAGTTTGAAACCAGCCTAGGTGACAGAGTGAGACACTGTCTCAAAAAAAAAAAAAAACAAAAAAAAAAAAAGAAAGAAAGAAAGAAATACATTTATATCTTTTAAATATCTCTGTTACTTTAGTTTTTCCATTACATACAGTCAAACCCTATTCTAAGCGATCCATTCAATGATCTGTACAAACGAAAAACTTTCTAAAAATTCAAGTGGTCCAACAATGGAAAGAACTCCCTGAGAAAGTATTCAGCATGCACTCCTTACAGGGCATTGTGGAAGGGATTCCTAGTCAGCAAGAAAGCTAGACTACAGGGCTTCTAAATGCCCCTCAAGCAATTAAGATTCTAAGGCTACTACTGGAACAAAGCAGCTCTGGGCTTGCCAAGCTGTGGCAACTCTGCCTCTGAATCTATCCTTCTGTTACTGTATCAGTGAGAACATTCCTTTCCTATAACAATCAATACGCTATCTATCTTTAAGATTCTGCTTGAATGCTCTCTTTACTTGTGCCTTTTAAAACTAACTTGACCTCAACTTTGGCATGCTGAGTATTCTCCCTTTCTCCTCCAGATCCTCCATCCAACCTTCCCCAACTCCTCAATATGCCTCAGGAGGCTGCCCTCTATGAATTAAATCAACCAGACTTCCTTAATCTCTGGTCTCCAGTTGGGCTGGACCAAAGGAAGGCTCCCGCAGGAGATCAGAGGGTGGAAAAAGAGTTTGAGGTATTCATTCCCTTTGATTCCCTTCCTGCTGGCCACTGGTGGGCAGTGGCTACATTCCTACAGGGTACCCCCTGCTTCAATAGAACTCTCTCAGCATTCCAGAAACCACTCCCATCCCCCCTCCCCAACCTCTGCCCTCTCAGACCTAAGAGTAATAACTACTCCCCAGTAGCCAGCCCTGAGACGCTTCACCATACCACTGGTTTTCCTTAGCCCTGCCCAGCCTTTAGAAACAGACTCTAGATCTCCTCAATTCCACTGCTGAAGTGTGCCAGGAGATGACTGACATATCCAATGAATTATTTTCAGCCTTCACTATTCCATCCTCCCAGATGGCTCCCCTCACCCCACAGCATGGTAATTGGGTTCCGTATATTTACACATAATGACTCACTACAAATCAATTCTCTATGGAAAATTCTTAACCCCTGGCTGATTCTCAATTCTGCCACCAAGTGTACAAACTGTATGCAATATTAAGTTGGGCAAAACCTAATTAAGAAGGCAAATGTTACTAAAAATTCCTGACACAGATTGCAAAACTAAGCCAAATACTGGGATTTGGATTTTATCTATTTATAACCCCCCTTTTAATTAGATCAAAGACGGGAAAAATTATTTTTTATTTATAAGATTGGGAGAATGCCAAATACAGTGCTCATCCTATATGGTCACTGAAATGTCAACAAAATTTTAAATGTCCTATCTCTCAGTCCCAATGAATTTTCCCTTTCTTCTAGCTAATCCTACAAACAAGACCAAGGTTGAAATAATAGAAATGAGCTTTTAATGTCAGTATTTCAGTTTATTGAGAAAGAAAGCATTCCTCAAAAAGATTCCAGGATCAAAGACAAAGCTCAAAGATCTGGAAAGATTAGATTTTTGAACCCAAAATACAAAACTGAGAAAGGCCTGCTGCTTTCAAAACAAGAAAAGAGGACCATGGAAATACTACAAAGCAAAGCATTTCTTAAGAATTTTGCTCTGCTGCAGAAGGGCATGCTGTCCACTCCCTAATACATATTCCAGAGCAGCAGGGCTTGATCCCTGGGCAAAATAACCCCAAGTAACACTGCAAGAGAACCATTAAACTGCAAGGAATGACTCATTCCCCCACCCATATGAAAGCACAGACTACACAGATACCCAATTATCTACGTTAAAGAACTTTAGGCCAGGGTTTCTCAACCTCAGCACTACCTATGTTCTAGGCCAGATAACTCTTGGTTGTGGAGGACTATGTGCATCATAGGATGTTAGTTGGCCGCCTACCCACCAGACGCCAGCAGCACTCCTCAGGTGCGACAACCAAAAATGTCTCTAGACATTGCCTAATATCCCTGTGGGGCAAAATCACCCCTGGTTGAGAAACACTGCCCTAGATAAACAAGTATCACTCAAACCCCGTCCAGCACTACTAGCCTATACATGCTAACTTTGATTCATCTATGAATACCAGTTAATTTATTCATCATCTTTGGATAGGAAAAGAAAAAAGCCACCTAGGGGGTAGACTTGGCTTTATAAAGCAACTTTTCCTTAAAAACTACCAGTATTTGGCAACATGTAAAGTGATTCCATCCCCCTGGCACTTAGGAGGACAACATGGATAAAATGAATGGTTGCCACAGTGGAGAAAGCTGGCTACAAAATCCTCGGATTTGAATTCCCTCTGAGAGCATCGCAACTCTCAGTAGATGAACACACGCACTCATTTTATTCTCTCTGAGACCCAGGTGGAAAATATTACAGTCCATGACATGTCAGATAGGAGCAAAGGGAAAAGGCCAGCTAAATACCCTAACCAAATGAGGACAAAATTAAGAGCAGGAATGCACTGAGGGCTGACAGCCTAAGCTCCTCAGTCTGGATTTGAAATTTGTTACAAGAAGACTCCAGGTGATCTTCAAGTTTTCCCTCAAGGCATGCTGTCCACACAGGTGGTTTTCAACTCTATGACCCAATGCCGCCTTCTTGTTACAAATATCTTGTAATGCCCTTTTACTATTCTGAAGTGAAATTAAAACATTATCACATTATAGCTATAGACAAATTTTTCTTAATTTCAATATAATTCCCTAAACGTAACACAAGGGGAAATAAACAAGAACATTTTATAATAAAACATGTATTTTCAGACAAAGCTATACTAGAAGACAAACGATTTCTTTCCCCCACTTTCCAAGTGCACCTTAAGTGAGTGGCTACCCCACCCCTCCTGCTCCATACAAACCCTGTCCAATCAATTGCAATGGTCAGCAACCTCTGTCCCTTGCCAGAGGCAGTGTCACAAAGCAGGTAAGAGGGCTCTGCCGCTTAATTGCTGTGGTTACCCTCTATAAGTCTAGTTTTTTATCTATGAAAGGAAGATACTAGCATATTTTCCAAAGGGTTTTTGTGATAACTGAGTATGTAGAGTATCTATTCCTGCACCCAACTTGTAACATACGCTCAGTGTTAGCTACCAGAGTTAAATTATTATTCCTGAGTCTACCCTGCATTGTTTCTTAGCTTTTGTTCATCTTATTCCACTAGCACAAAGGATGTGTGACTGGATATTCTCATGTATCAGGAACATTTTAAAAAGCGTGTGTATAACATAAGAAGTTGCAGCATATGATTTCTAAGATTATTTCTGATTCTGACTCTCTAAGATGTTACACCATACCGAGGTTATTTTTTCTTTCCCTTGGATTCGTTCTTCTCAGTTGGAGGGCCAAGAACTCCTCTTACACACCACACAGAACAGTTACAGAAACACCTTGAACTCAGATCATGATGGTTTAGTGTCCCATTGAAAATTGGTTCTTTACCATTTAGCCCCAAATAGCACATTATAGTCAAGGAAGGGATGACAACTTTTCTAGTAAAAGCACTTCATGTAACATGTAATGTCATCTTCAGAAATAATTGCCGAGGGCCTCTCATATCTATGTGAATTAATTCCTTACAGCAACAAACAAAGTAACACTCCTAAATATTCTAGATTATCAAGTGAGAAGTGAAAGGTAGTAGCAACAGCTAGAGAAAAACCTCAAAACAAAACTGATTTCAAAATTCATATTTTGAATAAAAGTAATCACTGCTTAGACTGTCCAAGTAAACCTATGAGCCCAAGAATAAGTACATCTCTGTGCATGAAGAAACATCCAACTCACATATAGGAATCTATAATTTACATAAACATACTGAGCTATAAGAGGAAAGACAGAAACTTCCAATTGTCACAAGTCATTCTGCATTAACCCTCCAAGATGCTAAGAGTAGCTACCTCTGGGTGATAGAAGTATTGGAGTGGGGTCAGGGAATTTGTTTCTTTTGTTTGTTCATAGCCTCCAATGTTTCTATCATAATGCTCTTGTAATAATAATTTAAAATTATATAAGGTTACTTATCCACTGAAAATCCATCAAATTTGAAGCAAGAAACTATTTTAGGTAAACTTTTCATTGGGATCTGTAGATAAATCAAGTATTTATCTATGTTTCTCACATACAACCTAAAACCATTCTTGCTGCCTGCCTCAAATCAGAATGGATTACAACTGCAGATCTGACAGGTTTTGCCACTATAAGAAGGCAGCGCCAAGCATGAGAAAATATCACTACTAATTTTTGCCAATTTCCCAGTGACAACAACCAACTCTCTCGGATAGTAAGATAATGAAAGACAAAGGAATTGTTTTTTAATCACTGATTTTGCACAAAGAAATATATCAGACTCACAGAAATAACGTATTAAACAAAAACTAAACCCAAACACTTCTTCCATATTGCTATTTGAAAGCTACGGGCTCTCCACAATTCTCACACTAAACAGCCGATACAGAATCACAAATGTCTCGAGAATAAAATGTCATTTTGGTAAACACTCATTTGGCAATGCTATTCTCCCTGTTCGGTGAACGAAAAGCACAGAAAGACCTCAGGAGGGGAGGAGAAAACAGCCTCTACCAAAGCAGGCATATTCTCAGCCCCACAAAACAATTTAAATTCAGACTCGCTCAATCAACAAGCATTTGTTAATCATTTACTATATTCAGAGCACCATGATAGCGTGTTTACTCATCTCTAAACAAGACATGGTATCTGCCTTCCAGGGAATCATACTCTAGTCTGGGAGACAAGCACTTAATGCTTGTCTGATAAAACATAATAACAGAGGTTTTAAAAGTGCTCTGGTAGTATGGGAAAGGAGAGATTAAAACCAACTGCAAGAAATTTGAAAAAGAAAGCCAGGCGAGGTGGCACAAGACTGTGTAGTCCTTGCTACTCCAGAGGCCAAGGCAGGAGGATTGCCTGAGGCAGGCAGGGAGGAGTTCCAGGCTGCAGTGTGCTATGATGACGCCACTGCACTCTAGCCCTGGCAACAAAGTGAGGTCAGAAAAAAGAATTTTGAAAAGTATTCTTCAATAATGTTTTAAGTCCTACATACAGTGTATTCATCTATTTAATTCAGTCATTTATGCATCCTGATCATTAATCTAAAATAAAAGGTGGCAGACATGCAAAGCCACCAAAAGTAAGCATCAGAGGTGAAATCTACTCATTCTGATCTTTGGACTAAAAACAAAACTTAGGGGCTAAGTGCCGTCTAGCCAGGAGGATGTCTGGAAAAGCTCACCAACGTCAGAAGGTCTGTACTAGGCATCTTCCTCTTCCAGCCGTCCCTTCAGCGCTCCCCTTTTCAGGGTCTGTAAAAGGTAACCAGGTTTGTTTACTTCTAAAGCTTTAAACTGTCTCGCCGGCCCGCCTCGGTTCGCCAGAGCAGCCAAGTTATGGTTCTCTCCCTCCTTTGAAGGCTCAGATTTCACTCGCAGCTATCACACTCAACCCCTACAACTCAACCCAGCGAATCAGAACCCGGCTGCAACTAGGTATCCCTCCCATAGCGGATGAAACGAATCCAGACCCAGACTCCCACAAAGCATTCCACCCCGGAGACACTGGGGGAACGCCCGGCCCGCCCCAGCGCAGCCCATTCAACCTAACGCGGGTCCAGCCCGCACCGGACTCCCTTCCGAAAGAGACTGGCCTCGCTCTCGTCTCCACCGCTCCCTGCTCAGGACCCCGCCCTCGTGTCGCAAGGATCAGCAAACCCCGCTGTCCGAGCCCACTCCGACCCCACCGAGGGAGTGGGCTTCCAGACCCGCCTCCCGCTCGGCCCGCGCCCTCCCTCCGCGCACTGGCGAGCCGCGCGCTCCTCCGACCCCGGGCGGTCGGCGCCCGCTCCCCCAGCCCGAGCCCGCCGCAGGCCGCACCGCCGGCCGCATCTGCTCGCCCCCGACCCCGCCTGGCCCTCGCGCTCTCCTCGCCCCGGGGCGCCGACGCCCGACCTTCCGGGTCCCGCACCCTTCTTCTCCTCCGCGCCCCAGCTCTGACCCTCCCCGCTCCTCTGGAGCCCGCGGCGGCCCTTCCACCTCCTCACGGAACGGCTCCCCGCTCCTTCCCTCAGGCACTCTGCCTCGCCGGCCCGGCTCCACCTCCAGCGTCCCTTCCTCCGCGCGCGACCGACTCGCCGGCCACAGGGCTCGGGTTCCTCCTGCCGTCGCCGAGATTGGAGGCTCGGCCGCCAGCGGCCCCGCCCCTCCCGGAAATGGCCCTGACGGCGCTGGCCTGGCTCGGGCCCCCGGCGTGCGCAGCCCCGCTGCCGCCGGCCGCGCGCACGCCCCGCCCGCCCTGCCCCAACGGCGCATGCGCGCCACCTACTGGTTGAGCTGGGGGCGACACCCAGGACCCCCTGTAAGTGTCTCGTCCTGCCCAGTGTTGGGCCGCTGTCTGCGCTAAGTCACTAACTGCTTTTTCCGGTTACCTTTTACAAAACCAACTTTCTGGTCACATTTGGTCACTTGAAGCCCCTGAAAGAGTTGGCCTGCGGATCATCGTACAAATTGATCCAAACAACCACCGAGATGGGTCTCCAGAGGCAGGATTTAAATTTTTATTGGGTGACTCTTAAAATGTATTTGCCCCTTGGCTCTTTCCTGGGTTGGAAACTTGAGATTTCCATCGAGGTCCTTGGAGCCTGAAGGAAGGTGGTATGAAAACTTAATGAAAATGCCATCCACATCCTCTCCTCCACACCCCACCCCCAAAAGGAGAGCAGAAACTGCAGGTGTCAGGCCACAGTGCTACCACTACTACTTTTCACGAGCATTGCTGGGAGTTCCCTATTATTCAAGTGAAAGGGCCCACCGGGATCTCAAAGGTCACCATTCATTTCCAGATGAAAACACTAAATCTCAGGTTTTCCATGACTTGCCGTGTTGTCACAGCACTGATTTGGTGGAAGCAGAAGGCAGCGTGGTGACTAGCTGATCAGTGACCTGCATACAGAATTTTTTCAATATATTTTTTAAGTGACACCTAGATGGAATCTTGAAATCTTTCAAACAAAAGTGACACTAATGAAGGTACCCAATTCTACCCCTTGCAAAATGTCATGACACTAGAATTAGGGCATCATCACCACCACTACCATGGTTATCCTCATCTAGTGCTTTTGGGATGAGATTCCCTGTTATCAAGCTGCCCTCCTCTGCATGCTCCATCAGCACTTCCCAATTTCCTGGCCAGGATGGTTAAGGCCCTGAAGGAGTCAAACTTCCTTTGGTCTTCCTCACCTCCCCATCAGAACTCCCAGACATCTCTACCCTCTGGAGCCCCTGAATCAGGCACTGACACCCCCATATCCTGGCCACCCTCACTGCTGTTCCCCAGAAAACATGCTTTCTCAGTGTTGAAGGGTCAGAAAATGTTCTGGAGCCTCCTACCAATGCTTACTTATCAAGAGTTACTGATACTTTAGGGTTTCAGGTGTGCCCCCTGCATTCCTTATCTCCTTTAGTTCTTCAGATCCTAGGAACTTCACACACACATACCCCTTCTTAGTTGCCACCCCCCATCCTTTAATCTAGAATCTGTGCACCCCAATGACTGTAGGGCAGGGTCACATCTGATTCCTCCCAGCACTCTGACATGTGGCCTGCAGTCTGTTAATTCTTCCCAGATGCACAATCCGATTCAGCCATATCAATGGATCCTTACTTTGCCTGTACCTTTATAGGCCCTATGTATGTCCTCACTTGCCCAGGTCAGGTGACTCCCATCATCTCCCAACTTGTAAACAAGGGCACTAAGACCAGAGAAGGTAATGATCCTCCCCAAGACACACAAGCAGGATGGGGTGGAGTTTGGACAGGAAGCCAAGGCTTCGAACTTTGTAGGGAGGATCTCAAATATGCTTGTTGGTTAATTGGAATCGAAGAATGTGAGAGCTAGAGGAGCCTTCAGCTATTTGCCAGCTCAAGCCCAGAGAATACACATGAAGAAACTGAGGCCCAAAGGACTCGACTCCTCCATGTCCCAGCAGAGTCCAGACTAGAACATGGGTCTGGGCTTGCAACTCTGAGTCCATGAGGCTATAGGGTGTGTGTGTGTGAGAGAGAGAGACTTCAGAAGAGAGACTTCAGGCTGCCCTTCTCCCCTACCCCACACTCCCTCTGACCGCAGAACATCAGGAGGCACTTAGCTGGCTGGTGGAGACAGCGGAGGGGTTATGTGGAGCTTCCATAGTCAAAGTGTGGTTTCCTGAGAGCAGTATTGACATCACCATCATCATGGGAGCTTGTTAGAAATACAGATTCTTAGAGCCCCACTCCAGACCACCTGAATCAATCTACATTTTAACAAGAGCCTCAGGGGATATATTAATATATGCACAGTAAAGCTTGAGGAGTAATTCTCTAGATACCTGTATACAGAAAAGGCAAATGGTTTCTTTTTTGGTTTTTGGTGGTGGGGGATGGGCTCTTTTTTTTTTTAAGAGACAGAGTCTCCCTGCATTGTCCAGGCTAGAGTGCAGTAGCTATTCACAGGCGTGATCATAGCTTACTGCAGCTTCGAACACCTGGGCTCAAGAGCAATTCTCCTGCCTCAGCCTCCTAAGTAGCTGGGACTGCAGGTATGCACTGCCATGCCCAGCCAGAAGCACAATGTTTTTATTAAGGTTGTCTGTTTCTTTGGGATGGTTTAAGGAAGTTGATGAAGAAAATGGATGCGGGTGGGGGGAGGAAATGAACTAATGCTCCCCATGTTGTCTTTTGGCACCATCATGGCCTCTTCCAGTATAACCAAAGATCAGGAGGGGTTGGAAATGGCTGTGGGACCCAGGGAGGTGCTGAAATTCTTGCTGATGACAGAGGACTTGGGGGTGGGTTGGGGGGTAGTGTGGAGAAAGATGATCTGGGATTTTTTTCCCTCTGTGACTTCTTTAATTTAGGCTGGGAGGATCTCTCTGCCATGCTTGCATCTGCATTTTTAAAACAATTCCTGCCAGCAAATCTGGTTCTGCTAAAAATGGCAGCCATCCATGCCCAAGTTAGTGACACTCTTCTTCCTGCATGAGCACACACTCCCCACTCTAAAAAGCAGGAGCACACTCCCCACACCTCCGCCTCTGTTCCTGTTCCTGACACCCCTTGCTGAGTGTCTTGGGAGGCTCACCTCACGACAGGGCTGTAGGCAGATCTTAGGAGGTTGCAGTCTCTGAGCCCCTCCTGGAAGGGAATGGCCCATAGGAAAGCCCCCTACAGGAAGCCAGCAAACAATTCATGGAGCCCAGAATGCCCAAGGAGGGACAGGAAACCAGCAAACAGTTCCAGCAGCAGGTTGGGTTGATCACAACAGAGCTGGCCTCCAGGGGAAGGACAGGCTAAGGGCCAGCCAGAAGGAACACCCACAGCAGGGAGCAAGCGCTCAGGCGTTGCCACACTGGACTGAGAAGCAAGGGGCAGTGAGTCACTGAGTTGTAATGGCCTGACTGAGCCCCTGGTCTTGCCCAGCTGCATGTCCTAGCTCCCAATTCAACCAAAGTCAGAGTGGCGAGCCCTCAGAGGACCTAGGGTTACTTCCCAAGGAAGCCTCCCACTGCTATCCAGACAGCACGATCACTCCTAGCAAAACATCAAAAACAGGGAGAAACAGCTTATCTAAAACAAACAAATACAAACTTCCTTTGGCAAAAGGAAACCAGTGGGAGCCCATGATGATAGAACAGCTTTGAAGGCAGAAAAATAGGCCTCTACCCAGAAAGCACCGCGTGGCCTCTGGCAAGCTGTTTTGACTGTCTGAGCCTGGGCTTTCTCGGTTGTAAAACAAGGGTTAATAACATCTACCTTAGGACTGTTGCGGCAATTGCAAGAGATGGACGTGTGTACCCAACACAAATGGGGCCTGACC
This sequence comes from Lepilemur ruficaudatus, assembly GCA_963574885.1. Taxonomy (NCBI): domain Eukaryota; kingdom Metazoa; phylum Chordata; class Mammalia; order Primates; family Lepilemuridae; genus Lepilemur; species Lepilemur ruficaudatus. The sequence goes on from CAUYRT010076050.1 coordinate 12,566, forward strand.
CACAGTAGGCGCTCAAGAATTATTAGTCTAACCCCCTCCACCCACATCCAGCATGGGCTCCAATAAGATTCCAATCTGAGCTCTGTCAGTGGCTAAGCCAGCCCAGCCCTCTCACCTTGTTGTTCTAGGTCTAGCTTCAATCCCCATCAGGACTGGACCCTAACAAGTTGATTAGTGCTTCTTGCCCTCTCTAAGTCACACTAGGCCCGTGCAAGGCTTGTCTGAGAGCTACAGAGCTACTGTTTCCCTGCAGGTTTTGTTGTTTATAGATTAGTAAGTCACAAACCAACCGGATCCAACAGCCCTGTTTATAACGTTTTTTGTAATTCCCTTTTGTTATCCTGAAACCAAATTCTTTTTTTTTTTTTTTTTTGAGACAGAGTCTCACTCTGTTGCCTGGGCTAGAGTGCCATGGCGTCAGCCTAGCTCACAGCAACCTCAAACTCCTGGGCTCAAGCCATCCTTCTGCCTCAGCCTCCCAAGTAGCTGGGACTACAGGTATGCGCCACCATGCCCGGCTAATTTTTTCTATATATATTTTTAGTTGGCCAATTAATTGCTTTCTATTTTTAGTAGAGACAGGGGTCTCGCTCTTGCTCAGGCTGGTTTCAAACTCCTGACCTTGAGTGATCCACCCGCCTCAGCCTCCCAGAGTGCTAGGATTACAGGCGTGAGCCACCGTGCCCGGCCTTGAAACCAAATTCTTATGCATCTACCTACACATAGAATTATTTTTACATGGCAATATAGTGCCATGACTTTATAAGTGAAAGTCAAGATAATAAAATTATAAATGAAGTTGGTAGATGCATGAACTTACAATAGGTAAGTTTGCATTTAAGAGTAGACAATGTTTAATTGAACAGTGCTGTCACTTTTTCCTTCATATTTGGCATTTTGAAATAAGAGCTAACTTAGATTCATAAGACTACATATAATCATCATGACTAGGAAAACTACAAATGCAGACTGGTGTAGAGGGGGGTGTCCTGGTGACTCAATTACTGGGTGAGCAGCGTTGCCATGAGTGATGTGATTTTACACAACTGTGGATTAAGAGTCGATAAAGTTCCAAACAAAATGAAGGACAATTTACATGCAACTTTCAACATAGTAGTTGTACTCCAGGTAGGGTGTATAATAAAACCATATTTAAAAAAATAAAAAAACCCACTTCTTCTTGTATGTAAAGTGAAGTTGAGGTTATGGCTCATGTGACTATGAACTGGCTTTTCACCTACACGAATATTCTGGCAGGACGTTCAAAAGATGTCCAGGACTCGGGACAATTCTTCATTGTGAGGGCTGCAACCAGTCACTGAATGCCAGAAGAACCACACCCATCATTGTGCCAACCAAAAGTTTTTTAAATTCCAGCGTGCTCCCTCGGGAGCTGACCTGCCCCACTGAGAACTGCTCAGTGGAATACACACCAACATAAGCCTCATTTGAATATCTACAGCTGAGCTTTGTCACTCTAGAAGGGACTTCAGCATCATCCAGGCTGTGCTTCCCATATAGCACTGAATGTCAGCATCTGCGAGGAGCTTTTCAAAATCCACGTGTTGGGGCTTTCCAGCACACCATGTGAATGAAGAGTGGGGCCCAGACACCTGCATTTTGTACACTTCTGGGTGACAGCAGCAAAATTCTATCCATTCTCATGTATTTCTAAGCCTTGGCCCTGTAGCTAGTGGAAACTGAACCTAGAATTCCTGACATCCTAGACCCAGAAGCCCAGACCCGGAAAATACAGAGAAAGTTACAGGTTCTTGTTCTGGCTTTGGAACTCTGTGCTGTGTGGCTTTGGATGCACTATTTGCCCTCTCTGGGGCTCAATTTCCTCATCCCAAAATTGCGTAGAGAGGTGAAGCTGCTCTCCACCTCTGTCAGTCTAGAATTCCCTATGGCCCACTTAGGTTAGACTTCCCAGAGCCTCTGTTTGGTAATTCCACCTCTCCGTCTCCGAGTTCCCAGGAAGGGCCCTCTGCCATGTGGTTATCTGGTTGGGGAGGGTGTTTGTCCTGGTGTTGTTGTTTGGGAGGATGGGCTGTCGCCAGAATGCCCTGGGAGGCCAGGCCTCCTCTCTGCTCTCCCTGAGTGTTGACACAGATGAGACACGATGAAGAGGCCCAGTGTAATATAAGTCCCGGTAAACAGAGGATCAGTGGGGCAATTACAGCCCTTGGCCCAGGGCGGCTCCTTGCCTGGCCCTGTAGAACCAGTTCCCAGGGTTGACTGAGAGGGGCAGGGCTTGGGAATGCTCGGCTGCCCTGTACCCTCTGACGCCAGGGGAGCCAGGAGAAGTCCATATCCACAAGGGGTTTGAAAAGCCTTTTATGTCTGGAAAAACTGAATGAAAAGAATTTTCTCTTGTGGGTTTTTAAAAATCTGTCTAAGGGCAGAGTTATTCTTTATGCTCATGGGGCTTGACCCAGGCAGAGGGATCAAAGACAGCTTGAGCTGAGAGCGCAGGCTGAGCAGGGGTTAACCAGATAGGGGCAGGAAGAGCATTCTGGCTGAGCAAACCCCACGTGCCAAGGGCCAGTGGTGGGGCAGGAAGGCCGGTGTGACCAGAGAGACGGGAGTGAGAGGGAGGGAAGGGCAGGGCTGACACACAGGGCAGCAGCGGCCTGCATGGCAAAGGCACATGCCTTCAAGGGCCCGGGCAGGCAACGTGGCCGTTACCATTTGGGAATGTGGGCCTCGGGCTCATTCATTCAACGATTAAATGCAGGTTGCAATATCCTGGGATGTATCATTGAACAAAATGCAACTTATACTCCAGTGGAAAGAGACAGACAAATAAACATAACAAGTAAATGAACTATATGTAAGTGAGATGGTGCCAGGAGATAAGGACAGTTGCCTAATCGTACCTTCCTGATCTCCTCTGAGCACTGAGGGCAGATGCAACATGCAGGTCCCTATTCTTAGTTAACAACAGGAAACAGCAAATCATCACAATTTCTGGACAAAAAGAGACAGAATTTTGTAAGACCATGTTTTCTGGCTGCAATTTGCGTAATTTATCTTGTGACCATGATGTGTAACTTGCTGGATCACCTCTGTTTATTCATTCTATCTTTTTCCCCCTAAGATAGAGAGAGGAAAAAATCTCTAGTTGTTTGGTGATTGTCAGAGATCTAAAAGATGGTAAAGGGCGATATAACCAAGGAACTCCCAGAACTTTGGGCAATTCATTCCATTGTTTTGAAGTTCTTTTAAAAATTGAAATATACTGTATATGCAGTCAGGTCCACAGATGGAAGCATAGAGCTGGGTGAATATTCACAGAGTGAACGCCACTGTTCAGCACCACCCAGATCAAGAAACAGAACCTCACCAGTTCAATTGTTTTTTAAATAAATGCAACCGAAGTTGGATGAATATGGCAAGGGTCCTGTAGGAGACAGTGTTTTGATCTTTATCCAAAGAGCAACAAGCAGCCACTGAGGTCCTATGGATCAAGGGGCCAACAGTATCACATCTGTGTTTTAAAACAACCCCTCTGCGTAGCACAGCTAGGAGAGGACCCGGATAAACAGACCAGCTACTCAGGCAAAGAATGAAAAACGTTGGTTCCAGGGCAGATCAATGGCATACGCTTAGAAGACAGACCTTTAGAAAGCAAGATAACAGATTAAAACAAGACTTCTAAAGCCACAGCCTACCCTGTGCCTGATTGGCAGGCTCCCACATGTGCCCTCAAGCTGAGAATCCCAGGGGGAAAGTCACACACATGGCTCAGGGCAAAGGATCCCATACCTAGTGGGCTATACCTTTAACTTGTCGCAGCAGGATTGGGGTACTGCTCCCTTAACCATCAGATTCTTTCTGACTTGATAGTTTTCCATAAAATAAGAGTCAGCTGTGGCAGTCACCAACAAAGTGACTGTGTTCATACTGATGCCATTTCAATCTATCCTAAGTGTTATGGGTTGAATTGTGTTCCCTAATAATTCATATATTGAAGTGCTAACCCCTAGTACCTCAGAACGTGTCCTTATTTGGAAATGGGTCATTGCAGAGGTAATGAGTTAAAATTAAGTAGTACTGGCGTAGGGTAGGGCCCTAACCCAATATGGCTGGTGTCTGTAGAAAAAAGAAAAATTTAGACAGACATGCACAGAAGGAGAATGCCATTGGAAAGCAAAAGTAGAGATACAGGGTGATGATTTCACAAGTCAAAGAATGTCAAAGATTGCCTGCAACCACCAGTAGCTAGGAGAGAGACATGAAACGTGCTTTTCTTCTTAGCCCTCAGAAGGAACCAGCCTGCCAACGTCTTCCTCTGAGACTTCCAGCCTCTAGAACCGTGAGACAATAAATTTCTGTTGTTCAAGCCACCCAGTTGGTGTCACTTTGTTACAACAGCCTAATTAGCACACTCATACACTTACAGTCTCCAGCTAGCCCCAAACCTCTGTAGGCTGGCAAAGGAGGAATGGGGAGGGCAGGGTGACAGGACCATTCTCAGTAGCCTCAGGTCCCTCCTGAGCGTGCAAATGTCGGAGCAGTGTTGGGTGTCGGGAGTTTTCTCAGAGGCCTCCTGTAGCTGCTGCCAACTGGCTTCCTGGTGGACAAAACAGCCTGAAGCTAGTCCTTGTGGATCTACTTGGGGAGACTGCCACATTCAGTTTGGGGGTGCAAGCCAATACCTGCCACTTAGGGATAGGTGCTGCAGGGGAAACCAGGCATATTTCAAATGCCCACTCTTACTATCCACTATCCATTTAATAAGTACTTCAAATATTCAAGCCATTCATACTGGCTGCCCATCCAAACATCTAATGCAAGCTTCCCAGTTCTTGCATCATCTTAGAGCCAATTAAACTCATTTTATCTGAATATTCGTATGAATCCCTGTAATACACAAGTCACACAAGTCCTTTAAAACAAACTGTTTATAGCTGGTAGGCCATGTCCTGACCCCAGCTGTCCCCCTCCAGGGACGCCTCACAGAGTTTCTAGCTAGGAACAGAGGCCCTTTGGGGATTGCCCAACGTTGTCTCAGGACGCAACCTCACAAACACAAAAACAAGTCAAAACCCAGGGCCTACCAGCAGAGACTCAATTACAGGACACGCACAAACAAGGACCAGCAGAGGTTACGGGGGCCTCCCCCAAGCCTGTGTAGAAAACACTTACCTGGTAAGCTTTCCATGGATGGGAAGCCCTAGCACTAATCGTCTGTCAGTGAATGTACTCATCTGTCGATGAAGTAGATCCCATCTGGAGGAGATGACCATGAAGGGAAAGGCACCTGAAACCCTGTTAACTGAATGCTCTTCTTGAACTTGACCCAGAAGTCTCCTCATGATCAGCCTTCACCTCTCTCCTTCTTCATCTCCCCTACTTCCATCTCACCCTAAGACTTTACAACCCAGCCATACCTACAGTGACCCTATACTTTCTCATCCAATCTGGGACACTTTTGAAACTTAGGACATATTATTGAGTTTTCTGGGACAGCAGGCAACCTGGGACTTCTGGTTTTCTTAGCCGTATAGAACTGCTTGGAATTCTCATAACATGCCATGGCTTTTATAGCCCCAGACTTTTGCGTATGCTATTCCCTTTTCTTGGAATATCCTCCTCTCCTTGGTCTCCATGGAAGAAATTCTATAGCTCACCTCTCTGCGGGACCTTCCTAAAGACCAGTAGGTGGGCTTGAACTCTCTTTCTTCCGTGTCTCCAATTCATCCCAATCTATCTTAATTTCTTTGGCTCCCCACAAGACTGGTAACCACTTGAGGACAGATATTATATCTTTTCCTCTTTCTGTTCTCTGGGCCAACAGTCCCTAACTTTTTGGCACCAGGGACTGGTTTCATGGAAGGCAATTTTTCCACAGACTGGGGGTGGGGGAGGCGGAGCTCAGGCTGTGATGCAAGGGATGGGGAGCTGCTGTAAATACAGATGAAGCTTCACTTGCTCGCCACCCACCTCCTGCTGTGTGGCCCCACCTTCCTAAGTTTCACAGAAGATGATTTTTCCATGAAGCAGGGGCAGGAGGTGGGAGGGGGTGCTGGAGCTCTGGGGCCTGGTCCCTAACAAGCCATGGACTGGGGGTTGGGGACCACAGCTCTAGGCTGTTCCACGTTGTAGACATTCACCAAGTATATATCTAATCAAAGGTTTTGTGATTATACTGGAGAAAGGTGGGTGTGAGAAGTAACTGCAAATGCCTGAAGGGTTGTCATGGTAAAAGTCCAGACTTGATTTATGTGGCCATAAAAGATAGAACAAGAATACTAACCAGAAGCCTCAAGGAGATATATTTCAGCGTAATATTAAGAAGAAATTTCTTGCCAACAGAACTGCACAGAAAATGAACAGGCAGTCTTGGGAAGTAGACAGCTTCCTGTCACTAGAGATGTTTAATTGACAAATACTGTCAAACGCTCGGTAGGAATGAGGCTAGGACTCAAGCACGCAGTAGGTGAATGGTCTGAATAAATACCTGAGACTCTGTGACTCCTTTATTCATTCATTCAATGATTGCTGATCTCCAGGCACAGTACCAGGAGCTTGATGAATTAACACAAACAAAATAAACACACCCATGTAACCTCCACATAGATCAAGGCTCTATGCTTGGAGATGAACAAGGCAAGTGTGGCCTCTGATCTCTTGGAGTGTATAGGCTTGCAGAAGAGATAGACGTCATTGTAAGAATTACTGGGTACTGAGAGAGTGTAAGGGGAGAACTAGGTATGGGGATCAGAGAAGAGATATTTAAGTTGAAAGGGAATGAATGTAGGAAGCTTGTTATGCTCCATGATCTTAGACTTTCTCGAGAGCTCAGGCTTCTTCTCTCTAGTCTGATGCCTGCTCTTCCATTTGGGTGACTTGAATGTTTGCTGGCTTATACTAGTCTATACTTGTCAGCTCCAGAGCTGTTAGTCCTGTTCAGATGACAAGTAGCCAGGTAACTTTGGTCACTCCAGGGAGACAGGTGGGTGAGCCATATGGGGTCTTTAACCACATTCCCCTTCTTTCCTCTTCTCTTTTCTGAAAGACCATCAGAAGGGTAATCATGTAGACCACAGGACAATAAAGGTACAAACAATGCCATGAGAGGTGTACCCCAAGAGCCTGGCAGAGACTCAAACTCTCAGAGCAGCCAACCCTCATCAAAGCACCCAATGATACCGGCCACAATCCCAAACTCCATGTACAAAGCAGAAATACACAGGGGTCAGCCAAGGGACCTGTGGTCACAGAACTTTCCCCTGTACACTGATGGGGAATAACATCAGGATAATACAGCAGCCATTTGTGAAATGTTTGCTTGATTTTGGTAAACAATCACAATAAAAATAAATACTATGCCTCATGCACTGTGCTGGGTGATCACATATGCATCATCTTATTTAATCATCAAACAGCCACATAAGGTTAGGAGAATTATTATCCCTATTCTACAGATGTGGAAACTGAGGTCAGGAGTTGTCGAAATTGATCTAAGCTCACGTAGCTAGAGATTGGCAGGCCTGGGTGTCTCTGGAGCCCATGTTCCTGGCCTCTGCTCTGTGGAATCATTCATGGGGTTGGGTGAGAGTCCAGCAAAGGAGAGCAAGTTAAAATGAGCTACCCTCTCTGAGCTCCAAAAGGAGATGAGTAAGTCCTCAGCAGAGCAGCAGTTTAGCAGGAGAGGAATCTAAAATCTGAGTTCACGGCATAATCAAAAGAAAAACAACGAATTACAAAAAATGTTTATTTTAATTACTCATATTACAAAGGAATAATATCTCTAATATATAAATTCATATATCCATATAAGAAGGACTGACAGCCGGGCGCGGTGGCTCACGCCTGTAATCCTAGCACTTTGGGAGGCCGAGGCGGGCGGATCGCTCAAGGTCAGGAGTCCAAAATCAGCCTGAGCAAGAGCGAGACCCTGTCTCTACTATAAATAGAAAGAAATTAATTGGACAACTAAAAATATATGTAAAAAATTAGCCGGGCATGGTGGCACATGCCTGAAGTCCCAGCTACTCAGGAGGCTGAGACAGAAGGATCGCTTGAGCCCAGGAGTTGGAGGTTACTGTGAGCTAGGCTGATGCCACGGCACTCTACAGCCTGGGCAACAGAGTGAGACTCTGTCTCAAAAGAAAAGTAAAAAGAAATACAGAAAATAATTTTAATGATATATTTAACTGACACATTCAAAATTTTATTTCAATATGTACTAAACATAAAACTAACATAATGAACTGTCTTACATTCGTTTTCTGTACAAAGTCTTGGAAATTCAGCAAGTATTTTACAATTACAGCACAGCTCAATTCTGACTCACCAGTTTTCAAGCCACATGTGGCAAGTGACCACCCTATTGGGCGGCGTAGTCTAAAGTCACCTGCAATTTTGGTAATCTGACTCAAGGTCAGATTTAATGAAAATTAAGCAAAGAATTTCCTACTCTACACAAAGTACCTCGGGCTCTCTGAAGCATAAACATGAATAAGGAAAGCACGAGTACAATGTTGCCACCTGCCATTGATCAGGACAAGCTCCTCCAGCATCTCTCACCTGCTCGGCTCCCCTCTCTAGGGTTGGGTGACTCCAACCTAGCTGCTTCCCGTAATCACCCTCTCTCTTCCCTGGTGTCGCCCCGGCTCAGGCCTCGTTATTTCTCCCCTGGAGTATTGTAACAGGCCCTAACTGTGCACTTCATCCACCCTCCTCGCCGGTCCCTTGTGTTTACAGCCAGCCCAATTTATTCTTAGCTGAGAACCCTTCCCAGTTGCCTATTCACACTAGTATCTTCCCTCCCAGAAAAGGTGCCCAAACTCTTAACATCAGAAAATCAGACCACGGAAGAGGTAAATAGAGTTGAATAAATGTATTTCCAAGCACCAGGAAGGGGCGGCGCGAAAATGAACTTAGAGTGGACCCAGAAAGTCTATTCTGTTATTCTCTCCAGGACGCGTGAGCAGCAAGGTAGTGGGGGAAGCGGCGTGTGGGCGCAGGGGACGCAGCAGAAATGGCACGCGGCCTCACACTCTTAGCAGAACCCGCTGCCCACGCTCACCGGAGGAGAGAAGATCGCTTAGTTTATTTGCTCTGTATATGGTCGCTACCCCTTTGGGGGTCTGAAGTCAAAAATTCTGCAGTTTTAAAACCAAAGTTATGTTTCCTCAATGTACAAGAACAAGGAAAACAAAAAGAAAATGGCAAAGAGCCTTAAATAAGGATCATCCTTATGTGGCTAAAAATAGCTGCTGAGAGTCCTGATCCCTGGGCACTGACTGGCTGTGTCACCGGCGGGCCACTGCCTTCTCCTCTGCATGTGAATGATTTGCTCCATGATGTCAAGCCTGCATGACTGTAAAACAAGCAACTGTCTTTGAACTTAGTAGCTGGAATGAGACTGCAAATGTCGGAATAGAGAAGTGCTCACTCCCTGGAGTGGTTCGCTTACCCTACTTTCCCATGTAATCAGGCTCAGTAATGTGCTTAGAATATTTACAGTAATCCTGCGATCCTCAGGGCTGGGGACGGCTGACATAGCATCTCCAGGGACAGGGAAGGGGAAAGGAGCCCCCGAATGCTTCTCAGAAACGTGTGAAATGCACATTTGTACATTTGCTGGTGTTTTGGCATAAGATTATACAGAATGGAAAACGTAACTTTCAAATGCAAAACCTCTGAATCAAAATGAATGATGATTAAGTCACTCCTTAGGATGAAATGGGCTGATAGGTTATGAGACTCACAGAGAGGGAGGGAGGGAGATGAACGGTCAGAGCAAGAGACCCATGAGCATAAACGACGCACACACGTATCCATAGTAACGATGGCCTGGTGAGTCCTGCCCAGTCACAACTGAGGAGTGAGCATGCCATTTGTGTGCCCTGTGGACACACCTGTGAGAGCCAACCTGGGCAGCCGTGGGGCATGACTGGTCCCCAGCCCCAGCATGGCTCTGTTTCTGCCAGGGCTCTCTCCTGGCCCTGAGTAGGTCCTGTTTCTGCATTTGCCCTTGATCATGACGGGGAGAAACTCCCAGGCCATGGCGTGAGATCACTTTTATTTTTAGCCCTTCTTAATGATTGTTAACGTTTCCTGTGAGCACTTCTGCCGGCCTAAATGGATGCAAATAACATCTTGTATCCAAGGGTGGTATTGACCAAAGGTAATATTTAGCAAATGTAAAGACCTGTGGAGGGACCTGTCTTTAGAGGTGCTGTATACACATCCTCTCATCAATGTTTAAAAACTTTTTAGAGAATAATTTTAATTTAATCCATTTGTCTAGCTGGCACATCTATCAGATGAGGGTTTAAGATAAAGCACCCTTTGTAAAAGTAACATCAATTATTAAACAACTGAAGCCACAGATGGAGGTGAGTACTGGCCACCTGTGGGGTAGCAGCTGGCCTTAGCAGCAGGACTACTTTCAACAGAAAGTGACAACCTTCAGAGACACTGGAGGATGAGCACTCTATCCAGAACCAGATGCCCGAGGAGAAAGTGCTTCCTCCTGTAATCATTGACACCTGGATAGTGATGTGAAAAGAACCCACTTACATTCTCCCACAAGGACTCCCTGCAGTCCTCCCCCAGGTAGGCCCCCATCCTTAGAGACAGAGGGGAATCATAACGGGAATTTTCACCAATTCTGCTGCAAGATAAATATCTAGGTGGAGGAATTTGCCTTGGATGATCATGGGCCTGGGTAAGATCTGACACGTTGTCAATACAAGCTCGATCACGAACTAAATAACTAATGCCTGCACTTTCATGCACATTACTCACAAACACGACAACCACCCCTGAAGGGCAAGCTCTTTATTTTTATCCTCATCTGCAGTAGAAACAAAAGAACCTTTTGACTGTCATGTAGGTAGAAATGACAGTGTCAAAATATGAATCAAATTCTCTCTAACCCTAAATTCTGGTGTTTTAACCCTACATATACTGCCCTTAAGAAACCTGCAAACATAATCTAGACCATTAGACCAAGTCCAAAAGTTGCCCATGGGGACGGAGCTCATTCGAGTCTTTATTTACTGAATCACAGGATAGTAGAGAAAATGGAAGCAGGAGAAATTAGACTCACGTCTTTCTTTATTGCCTGTCAAGGAAGAGAAAACAATATAGAACGAAAGAACTTGTTCTGTTCAACTGATCTGTTACTGAACAAGGCAGGTTGGAAATAGTAGGAAGCACACTGGACTTGGGAATTAGCAGGTCCTGATGGAAACTAAGCAGCAAGCAAAGAATTTCTCTGAATTTTTTTCCTCATCTGTGAAATTAAACCATCTCTGAGATTTCTTTCAGCTCTTACATTCTGACACTAGAGCTCCTTGCATTTTCAGCTGCCCTAATTCTCCTCCTTGAAACTTGGAGCAGGTTGTTAAGGGAAAACCAGGTCCATGCAGGAACCCATTTAAAAAACAAAAACGAGCCGCCAGGTACAGTGGCAAGTGCCTATAATCCCAGCTACTCGGAAGGCCTGCGTGGGAGGATTGCTTGAGCCCAGGAGTTGGAGTCCAGCCTGGGCAACAGAGGGAGACATCTGCCTCTAAAAAATCAAAACAAAACAAAAGCAAAAAAGTCTTGGATGGCCAGGAGAGGGCAGGATGGGTTGGATGTGGGATTTAGAGGCGGACTCCAGGGACAGTTTCTAGAAGATTTGTAGTCTGCCGGGTTCTGTATTTGGTCTGTGCACTTGCTGCCTGCCTACTCTATAATGCCAATCTTTTATTTAGCCAACTCCAGAAATTCAATAAGATAGTAAGGGAGCTTCTGCCCTAAATAGCACTGATGCTGTAATCCATAGAAAATAACGGCCCCCTCTGTCCCCACTCCCTCCACCCCTGCACACCCATGTTCACACCCCCACCTAACTTCCCTACTCATCCGTGAGCATGGTCTGTGAGTGTTAATTCGCGGTTGGGGAACAGAGTTGAGAGCATTAACTGCATGTGTCGTAATCAACCCCTAAACCATAAGCTCCACCAGGACACAGCTGTTCCGTTCCCTGCTCTGTCTCTAGCACCTAGAACAGGGCCTGGCACACAGCAGGACTTGATATACATTTGTGAAATCGCTGACTTTGTTTCCATGCTCTCTCCTTGCTAGACTAAACGGCTCCACCCTGAGCAAACTGTGAGCTCTGTAAGGCAGGAGCACCACCCCTCGTGACTCCTGGGATTCCCATCATTTGGTAAAATGTCTGAGATACACTGGCACAAAATAGATCTTTGGGGAAAGGTCAAACTGATCGAAATACAATTAACCATCCAGATTAATGGATCAAATGGTAGTTCTATGTTCAGTTCTTGGAGGTCTCTTCATACTACTTTCCATAAAGGTTGTGCTAGTTTGCAGTCCCACCAACACTTATGTGCACATAGGGAAATAACATTCACCGGAAATCAAGCAGGTGGGAGGGGGAGGAGGGGATGGGTAAATTCACAACTAACGGGTCCAATGCACACTATCTGGGGGATGGGCACACTTATAACTTTGACTCAAAAGGTACAAAAGCAATTCATGTAAGCAAAACATTTGTACCCCCGTAACATCCTGAAATAAAAAAAAATCCAGATTAAGATAGAGTCAAAGATGTCTCAGGCAAGAAATAATAGCGTCAGAATGATTGTAGTCTGCAGCTCAGCACAGAAGCACGCTATGATCTGCTGTCCTCTCACCACTCGTCTGTAAACACCGAGAGGCAGCGGAGTTCATCGAACATCACACATCTTCCTGTACTATTTTCACAGGATTACCCTATTGTCAGGCCCTTTATCCCAGTTCCCATGAGTCACCCCTAGGAGCGCAAATGACCCAGGTCCTCCCTCTTCCCCATACATTAAGGAAATACTCTAAACACACTCCTGGCTCATCAAACCGTCCACTTTTCTCCTGGAACTTGCAGCCTATCATCAGCAAGATCCCCTCTACCTCACCTCCTCCACTGTTCCTGAACCTTCTTGCCTTAATTGCTCTGTTCTGACGACCCCGCTCCCCTCCTGGCTCTCAGATCACTGCCCCTCCCTTCTCCCTAAAATCCCCTTGCTTTGCTGTTCATGCCCTCAACTGCATGATCGGGAGACCCACCTCTAAACGACACCACCTCTCTTGAACTCGTATCCTCCTCCAGCTTCCATTCCCTGCTTCTCCCTACTCCCTTTTCTGCAAAATGTACCCAAAAGAGTTTTCCAGACTTACTGTTTCCAGTCCCTGTCCTCATCTCTCTAGCACTTGTTCTATTAGACAGTCTTCCCCGTGATGACACAGTAACAGATCTTTTCAAGGTCACCGATAACCTCCGTGCTGCTAAATCAGACGGCAGTTTTCAGGCCTCACCCTTCTGAGCTCTCAGCAGCATTGGCACAGCTGCACACTCCCCCTCCCTGAACACTGCATCACTCAGCTTCCAAGCACCCTGCATCACTCAGCTTCCAAGCACCCCTCGCTGGGTTTCCTGTGACCTCCCTGGCCCTTCTCTCAGGCCCTTTCTGTTGCTCCTAATCTCCCTGACCTTGAAATGTCAGAGTGCCCAGGACCATGTCCAAGGACATGTCTTTTCCAGACCATCTTTTTACACACTGACAGCCAGGACTGGTTACATAATCTTTAGAGTCCAGAGCAAAATGAAAATGTGGGCCCCTTTCTCAAAAATTACTAAGACTTCCAAGACAGCAACAGCAGAGCATTAAAGCAAGCACAAGACTCTTCAAAAAACTGGGCCCCAGCACAACTGCAGGGCACGTCCCCACAGAGCCAGTCCTGCTGACAATCCCTGAACCTCTCTCTGGCCTTGAACATTCCCCAGAACCAGGGCTGATACGTCCAGCTTTCTAAGCATCTCCACTTGGCTGTCTTTAGGCAGCTCAGGCCAAATTCCTCACATCCTTCCTCCCCGCAAAAGAGAACCCTGTTCCTCTGCGGTTTCCCCATCGAGATGGAACATTCTTCCAGGGTCTCAGATCAAAAACCTGAGAGTCATCGTTGACGCTCCTCTTTGACTGAAGCCTCACATCCGCATCACGAGCAAACGCCCTTGGCTCCACCTGCAGAGGGATAGAGGATGTCCCCACCTGCCACCCTTCTTCTGCCTTGGTATCTGCAGGGCTGCGGCCCTCCCCGCCGGCCTCCCCGCCAGCCTCCCTGCCGCCCAGTCCTGACTCGGGGCCCACAGAGCTTCAGGCCAGATTCTCCTCAAAATGAACGTGAAATGCCCTGACACTGCTCAAGTTCAACAACATTGGTCTAAATTACCTAATCAGCTTGTTTCCTCTCACATTACCCAACTACAAAGATAGGAAAGTCTCTTATTTTATATGCCTGTTTCCCTAAAAACAAACAAAAAAGCACGAAGATGACAGGTGACCCGAGCTCCAGACTGCACACCCGTGTGTTCCTCAAGTCAGGGAGCCACCACATGCAGACTTGCCAGGAGTCCTCAAATGGTAAGAAACCAAATCATTTTTGAAGCTCCTCTTTTCAACAGCGCGTCATCTAAGGGTCTAGGTAACGCACCGTGTGCCACAACCGCCTGCTCCACCAGATCACGGTTTCTAAATAAATTTGTTACATAACCTAACACGGGCTTCTAACGGTGCGACCGGTTGGGGATGGTGTATTTGTAGGCTTTAAAGAATTCGAGTTCCAACATCCAGGCGACTAGAGGGCGGAAGGGTGGAGGCAGGTGGTGTGTGTGTGTAGCTTCCCGACTGGGGGTCGTGAGCTCGTGGTCGCTGCTTTGCGCGCGCACAAGGACCCCGGGCCCCAGGTGGCCAGAAACCCCGGAGTGACCCCTCGACCGGCTCCTTAGAGCTCTGCAGCGGATTGGGGACACGCAGATGCCGGCTGCCAGCCAGGCGAGATGTCCCCTACGCTGCCAAACTGTGCCCATGGCTGCGGGGACTGCCTGCCGGGTCGCATTCACCAGCCGCATTCACCAGCCGCATAGCCGGGAAAGGCACACGGGCATGCGCGCGCGCGCATGTGTGTACACACACACACACACACACACCTGTACAAGGACGGCGGGGGGTCTCTGACGCCCACTTCCCCCCTCGCCCAGGCCCTGGGCCTTCTGGCCTCACAGGTGCAGTGCGCCCAGCACCCTCCCCACCCCCGCCAGTGCGGGCGGATCCTGCGGCCCCAGGAGCCCAGGGAGGGGGAGCAGGGCGCAGGGCGGGGCGGTGTCACATAACGCCGGGCGCGCCCCGCACCGCCCCCGGCCCCGGCCCACCCTCCCGCCGCGCCCCTCCCCGCTCACCCACGGACGAGCCGATCCTTGACCTTCGCGCCAGGGACATCTTAAGAGCCTTGTCCAGGCCTGCGCCGCTCAGCATCTCGCCCGATTCGGGGGCTCGGCGGCCCCGGGCGGGCGGCGAAGGCTGCGCACAGGGCTGGGCGCAGGGGCCGCAGCCCCAGGGCCATGGGTGGGCCGGCGCCTCGCCGGGCTGCGAGCTGGCCGGGACCGCAGGCGCCTGTGCCCGGCTGCGCCCGAGGCTGCGTCGTCCGTGCCGCAGCGGCCAATGCAGCAGCGCCCGCGAACGCCACCGTGGCGGGCCCCGCCGGCCGGGGCTGTGGCGTGGGGGGCGGGGAGCGGCCCCGCAGCGGGAGCCCCGCGGGAGGAGGGGCGGGCGGGGAGGCTGGGAAGGACCTGCAAGGTCACGCTTGCAGGGGGCTTTCTGGTGGTGGAGGAGGCGACGGGGTGGGCTTGTTGGGGTGGGGGACTGGGCGGTGCTCTAGGGGACTCTTCTGGGAGATGGGCGCCCCTGGAGGACTCAGGGGCTGGGCCTGTCTGCTACCTGTTTACCTGCCTGTCACTTGTCTCGAGGTGCAAATGAGGGCATTGCGAGTCGTTCAAGACTCACAGCTTCCCTTTCTTTTCCCAGCCTCTGCTCTTCCGTGTCCAGCCCGGTGGGATCTGCGTGGGTTCACGGAACAGTTATTTCCCAGGTGTCTCGTGCGTGGCTCGCAACTGAAGGTCCTGGATCCAGCCCCTGTCCCCCACGCCCCAGCCTGCCTAGACCCCAGCCAGCGGGAACGCTCAGTACGCGCGCACGGCGACACACACTCACATACTCTCCCTTAGAAACTAAATCATTGAGAGGTGTGGTGACTTGTCCAAGGTCACTTCACCTATTTTTGTTTGTTTGTTTTACTTGTCAGTTAATGTTCAAACTGTGCTAGGGCCTTCTGGACACAATTCCATAAAGAAAAAAGCTAAATCTTTATCGTATCTGAGGAAATTCTGACCTCAGAGTAAAAAACTAAACAAAACAAAACCATTCAAATGAGAGTCTGACCTTGTGTTTGCTGCTGTGATCGTTACATTGCACTTAACATAAATTAAACATCCGGAGTTGACAAGGAGAACAGAGATCAGCGGAGTCAGCCTGCGCTGGGCACCCACCGGGCTCCTCCTGCATGGCCTCTGCGGTGGATTTTCCTGGGGACTTCCAGAAGGGACCAGCAACTTGCATTGAAAACTGCAGCCGGGCAAGAGTCCACACTCAATTTCAGCTTCAAGTGGGATTCCTTGCCTGTCTGTTCTGGGCCCTCAAAAAAAGATGAAATTGTTTCTGATAAGAAATGAATCTTTAGCAGGAAGTTGAAGAAAATTTTCTAAATTGTTGAGCTGAGCTTCACGGGGGAGGGGGAGATGTTTTCTCATCTTCATCGCTGCTGAGGGTGATCTTAAAGCTAAGGTTAACCCTAACACTAAATTTGTCAAGAATTTGTCACTAATGATTAAGTCAATTTTGTTTGATAACCTTTTGAGGACCTAACCAGAATTGGAAGGAACTCGAGCGGAAAATATGGGTTCTTCAGCCCCAGACTTCAAGATAAATAGAAAACTTGGTTTTTTTGGCTGTAACTAAATGAGAACAGAAAGAGTAAATAAAAGTTGTTTTTAAGAAAGAAGCATAATATGTCAAACACAGAACATTTTGCCTTGACCGCCGGAGACTGACCCAATGTCCTACCCAGACTTCATGCAACCCCATCATGAAATGGGGTTGTTGCTTCTGTTTCCATCCTGACAACTTTGCAGGAGCGTTAAGATAGTTCAGTCCGCAACCTTGAAGATCACAGCATTGATTGCAAGGAGCAGCAGGTGGCTATTTCACTTGAACTTGTGTTATCTCCTTGACTGCCATGGTTAATTCCCCTCATCTGCTGCCTCTTGGGAAGCTGGAGAGATTAGGCACTGGCCACAGAGTCCAGCCCTAAATCCCATCTTTAAGATCTTCAAGGGAAATACATGCACAAAAGACAGAAAGCTAGCAAATGACCAGTATTTGTTATTAGGCTTAGAAACCAGATGCCAATATGGATCACCCAGTGACCTGTGCTTAACTTGGAGGAGAAATCCTTTCTCTGTTGCCAGAGGCAGCCTCGGCTGGAACAGAGGGAAACAAAGAAGCCGGTGAGAAGGAAGAGCAAACACAAACACAGAGCAACAGGGACAGTCAGAGAAATGGATTTTGTCTCCACCTTTATGAAAGCAAGAACTTCTGCAGAAAGAGAGTTTGCCTCTCTTCTTGGAGACACGACCCCAGGCATTCCATTCACAAGACGTCACAGAAGGAGCCTTCAGAAGGAAGAACTAATCCCAACAGACAGTCCCAAGCAGGAGACACACAAGCCCTAGCACTGTGGGTTGATGAGTATCATTGAACTTGACTAAGCCAGAGCCGCCCTTTTCCTCCTTGGGGCTGAAGCGAAGGGAAAAGGGGAAATGGTTTCTTTCCCTGAAAGCCAGCTGTCTCCATCCTCTCTTCTGGGTGCCCTCTCCATAAGCACCGAGTGCAGCCAGGACAGACCAGTCTCCCAAGAGAGGACGGAGGCCACCGGTGCTGTGACTGCAGGGAGGCTGACTCTGCTCTGAGGTTGGCAGCCCCCTTCAGTGTTCCGGAACTAGGGTCTTCAAGCGGTTCTTCCATCGACCGTCTTAAATTCCTTCTGTTTTAACTTAAGCCCATTCTTCCTTATTTCATCTACCTGGTCCTAGTAAACAATTGGCTGGCATCCTTCCCGAGAAATTTTTTCATACAAGTGAAGACTTCAAGCCATCTCTTAAGCCCCTTTTTTCCTCAAACTAAAAGAAAGCCCCATTTCCTTTTTAAAATGTTTGTGTGTGCATCTTTTATGTCTGTACAAATATACATGTGTACACATATGTAAACATTTTAAAAAGGAAACGGCATGTAATGGCACGTGAGAAGATGCAGATACGCACATAGCAAGCATCTGGGTACCACTCCCCAGTTTAGGAGACAAAACAATATGGGCGCAGCGGAAGCCGCTTGTGTACCAGTTCCTGTCCCTTTCCTTGGCCTCTGTCCCCAGACCGGTATCTTCACAGGGCCTCTTTCCTCTCTCTCTGCCATTACTTAAAAACCAATAAAAAGCAAACCTGACAGTATTGGGCAAAAGATCCAGGAAGGAAGATCATTTAAGGGAAATCTTTATTCTCCCATGGGGTTATTAAACATCTTGTAAATGCATTTTGATGACTCTCTTAACTGTCCTTAGAATTCTTCTCGTTTTACCCATTGTTTTCAGAGAGCTCTGTCCCAAGCTGTACAAGAAGGACAAATATTCAGCAGAACTGTGAATCTGCCTTCCTAATGACAAAACAGCAGTTGTCCCTCACCCCTCCCCCTCAGTTATTTCATTCATTTGTTAACATTCATGTGTGGCATTTGATGCTGGCTGGCAGCTGGAATCTTAGCTGGGGCTGGCAGCTGGTATACCTGTATACCTGGTATACATGTGGCCTCTCTGCCTGGGCTTCCTCACAACATTGTGACTGGGTTCCAAGGGTGAACATCCCAAGAGAAACTGCCAGATGGGAGCTGCATCACCTTTTCTAACTTAGCCTTGGAAATCATGCAGCATCACTCCCACCACCTCCTGTTAAGGCAGTCATAAAGGCCCGGTCAATCCAAGGGGAAAGGAAATAGATTCCATCTCTTGATGGGAAAGTGGCAAGATTCTGGAAGAGTGTGAGAGCTGGAAACATTGTTGCAGCCATTTTTAGAAATATAGTCTATCAGAGCAATTT
>CAUYRT010076054.1:0-17735 GCA_963574885.1 Lepilemur ruficaudatus
GCAATCCCACTACTGGGCATCTACCCAAAAGAACAAAAGACACTCTATAAAAAAGACACTTGCACTCGAATGTTTATAGCAGCACAATTCACAATTGCAAAGTTGTGGAAACAACCCAAGTGCCCATCAATACACGAGTGGATCAATAAAATGTGGTATATGTACACCATGGAGTACTATTCAGCTCTAAGAAGCAATGGTGATATAGCACCTCTTGTATTTTCCTGGATGGAGCTGAAACCCATTCTACTAAGTGAAGTATCCCAAGAATGGATGGACAGTCACCACATGTACTCACCAGCCAATTGGTATTAGCTGATCAACACCTAAGTAGACACACAGGAACATTTATCAAGTTGCAGGCAGACGGGAGCGGGGAGGAGGGGATGGGTATATACATATATAATGAGTGCAATGTGCACCATCTGGGGGATGGTCAGGCTTGAGGCTCTGACTGGAGGGGGGAAGGGGGCAAGGGCAATGTACGTAACCTTAACATTTGTACCCCCATAATATGCTGCAATAAATAAATAAATAAATAAATAAATAATAAAACAATTAAAAAATTAAAAAATAAAAATAAAAACAAACAAAAAAAAAACAAAAGTCAACTGCACTTCTAGATACAGAAGAGAATCTAGATGCAGACCCAGATACATAGGGCATGAAAGTATATGATCCCCATTGTGGGGAAAAGATTATTCAGCAAAGGTGTTGGGAAAAATGTTTAGCCATTTAGGAAAAAACATAAATCTGAATCTTATATAAATTGCTAAAAAAAAAAAAAAAAAGAAAAACTTCTTGTCAATTTTTTTATACCATGCAACAATTTATAGATGTAAAGCAGATTATTTGCCAGTTTTCAGAACACTGAATGAGTACCTAGCATCACTAACCAATGAGAAACTGTGTGTGTGGTTATATATGTATATGTATCTTTCTCCCTCTCTTTCTCTCTCTCTCTCTCTCATACACACACATGCATATTTGCTGTGTTTCAATCCTTTCAGTTATCATTTTCATTGATGCTCAATTGACCCATATTTGGAAAGAGAGAGCCTCCTCAAATTGACAGCTTTGTCTTTTTTAAATGATCCCAGTTGTCTTTGATGGGCTCCCTGTTTCCTAGTAATAAAAGATGTACAAATTTATTTGGTATATTTCCAGCAAAAGGTTTGAAATTGCTCATTTATCAAAAGATAAGTGACTCCTTTTAGGGAAAGATGGTATCTAGAGACCATAGGGGTGCTCCTTGCTACTGAATTGTTCTTATTTGCAATCATTTTCTGTAGATATAGCTGAGAAATATGTATTACTTGAAAAAGAAGTATTTCTAGAGCTTATTCTGATATTCTAAACTCAAGTTTATGATTGCAACATTTTAATTAACTTGTTTGATCTTAGATATGTATCTAAGATCATATCTCTTTTTTCTCTTACCCTGAAAGTCTCAGTTCCCAAAGGCATTAATATAACTACTCAAAAAATTATAAAACAAAATTAGTCCATATTACAAATAATAAAAATATTGACTTTGATACATGTTATAATATTTTCCTTTTCCATCTAGACAACATCCTAGATGCATTAAGAATGCTTAGATTGGAGGAGGAGGAGATGGGTATATACATACACAATGAGTGCGATGTGCACCATCTGGGGGATGGTCATGCTTGAAGCTCTGACTTGAGGGGGTAGGGGGGCAAGGGGAATATACGTAACCTTAACATTTGTACCCCCATAATATACTGAAATAAAAAAAAAGAATGCTTAGATTACATTAATTTTTTCACAACTCTCTGTACACATTGATCATTTATGTGTGTGTGTGGTCTCTTAAAAGATCTTAAGAGATGTTAAGAAATCTTAAGAGATTTCTGGCTTGAGTCTGATACTTTTTGATTTTGAAATTTACTTTTTCCATCAGAATAATTACAGGGTTTTTGGGCATCCTTGCAGTACAATAACTATACTTAAATATATTTATATTTGCCTATTCATTAGTGTTTGTTTTCTGATAGCACTTTGATATGTAAAGTGATATGTAAAGTTTGTTTTCTGATAGCACTTTGATATGTAAAGTCAGTTTTGTTTTGCTTTGTTTTTCATTTTTCAGGAAAAAAATTTTATTATATATTGAATGTTTTTCTGTGTTTCATTTTTATTTTATACCTCTTCAGGAATACCTATTATGTTTGAAATTCCACTGTTTATTCAACATATCTATTACATTTCTCTCTAGTTACTTTTATCATTGTTTCAATTTAATTTTGTTTGATTATTCTTGATTCTATTCTCCATATCTCTGAGTGCTTTAAGTAGGAAGACTTTTTGAATATTTTCAATTTTAGAATGGCTTCTGTTTTTTACCTTGTTATTTTCTTTGGTCTACCATTTTGATTTTCATTTTCTCTCTTTTATTATCACTCATTTTTTCACTCTAATATTATAAATTTTAGGATGATTCATGTTTTCTTTAATTTTTAAAAGTATTCAGAAAAACTTATATAGAATTTTTTCTCTTTCCTCTAGTAATTCTTTATTTCAAAGAATATTTAAATACCTTTAATTTGGTTTATCCCTTTTAATTGTTACAAAATATGTCTGCACAAATTCTATATTGGAGCTTCTCTGTTTTTTCAATTCATCTTTAAATAGAGTGAGTTCTATCAGGGCTTGATATATGCTTTAAAATATTGTGCAAGAGAGAAAGAACAGAAAATGACTAAGCTGACACCACAGGAAACTTTGATTTACTATGTATTTTTTAAAAATCTTCTACAAAAATATGCACAATCTTCCATCCTGTGGGGAAAATACTTCCTAATGCCCCTACACTCCTGCTCTTGGTCATTCTTACCTTCAGAGTGAGCTGATTACACTGCCTACAAATGACAAAATGATAGACCTGGCTATTATCATAAACTGCACTTTCACTCAGAGACCTATTTTTAGTAAGTTGTTAAATTTCTGCTAAAGAGATTTGGGTGGATATTTTCCATATATTCTTTTATTGATCTACCTTTGATATTTTTGTGTTTTTTTATTTGCTTATTTATTTCTTTTTTTTTCCCTTCCAAAAATTTTATTGGGGGAAAACTATAAAATATTTACAGTGCAATGTTTACAGTCACAATTTGTAGTGAGCTGATTTCCCAAAATATATTATCACTCAAGTTGATTTATCTTGTTACATTCAAAAACCTACTTTGTCAAAGCAGTTCAGAGAGTACACACATAGTGCTCCAACTGTACCTACATACAACCAACACTCCATTTTAAGTGTACAATTAAATGATTTTCAGTGAATTTACTGAGGTATACAATCACATGAATCAGTTTTTGAGGAATTCCTTTCCCCTATTGAGACCCCTAATTCCGCTGTGGTATATCTTTTTGATGTGCTTTCATAATGCGTAGGAATGTTACTATTCTCCTTATTCCCATCTTTCTATTGTTAACTTAGTGTGGAAACTAACCTCAGTACTTTCTTACTGCTCATCGTTTGTAAAATTAATTATTCTCAACATCACCTGAAGGAGAAATAGTTCAGGGTAGCATTTCTCATTTTGTAACTGGCCCCCATTGAATACATTTCAACGCCCCCTATATATAATCCTCTCCTTTAACTAACTACCTGACCTTTTGAGTTGTTTCCCAGAAGTGGTGGATTTTCTGCAAGACAAAACAGCTGAGATTCTCAAGGCCCCTTGGCAGGCTTCCTGATGTCTCACCGCCCCCCCACAAACTGCCCTTAATGCACAGACCTGACCTAATGTACTAGCCCCTTGTTAGTTACACCATGACCTGCCCAAGGCACATGGCTATTAATTTAAAAGCCCATGCTCTCCTTTAGTCAGAGAGACAGATTTGAGGCAGCTTCTTCTGTTCTCCTGACAAGATGTCTGTCATATTAAAAATTCTTTTCCTTGTTGGCAGTCCTTATTGTCTTAATAATTGAATCTTTGTGTGATTAGCAGTTGGACCTATACTGAAACCCCCTTGTGGTTTCAACAACTATTACAGTGGCTAACCTATACTGAAACCACCTTGTGGTTTCAACAGCAATTATGGGGGCTAGTCAGGGATGGCATTGCTCGTGGCTTGTTGGTTACAGAGGAGGGAGACACCAAAAGCTTCCCTCAGCAGCAGTCTGGCCATATTTGCCAGAGGGCAGCTTTGGATTCTCCTGCCAGCTCCACCATCAGCTCACCATTACCCACCTCCATCACATTGTTACTGGTCCTCAGCACATTGGTGATTGCTCTCTGATTGCCTCAAACAAAGGAACTCTGGATTTGGATTTTGAAATTTGCATTTGGGCTATTTGAAGATACTGCACAGTGGGGGATGCCCCTCTCAGTTTGGGGAATTCTGAAGGAATTCCTGTTTATTTGGGGTTGGATAAACCCTCACCCACTTGTGAGAGGAGGAACTAACCTAACTGTTTTGATTAGGTACTCCCAAGGCTTATTCTGTGAAACTGCAGTTCATTTGTTTGAAAACTCTTGGACTTCTCTTTATGTTGAGTGTTTATCTGTATTAGTGTGTGGCATGTAAATGTGGAGTCTGTTAAGTTCTTTGTCTTTATTTTCTTTTGCCTACTTTAAATTTGTGGTTGATGGTATTATAAGCACAATCCAAGGTCTGGGAGGTCGAAAGACATCTCTGCTGGTAGTTTCTTTTGTGGTAGCTTTTGAGATCCAAAAGTTTAAAAGATACCTCTGTTCTAAGGTCTGGGAGATTAGAAGATATCTCTGATCTTAGGTGTAGGAGATTGAAAGATATCTCCATCCACGGGGGCAACCTGGCCAAGATGTGGGGGCTACCTGGCCAAGATTTCGGGACACCCACTGTTGGCAGGAAAAGAGGAACAGAAACATATGTATACAGAGTTATGTAGAAGTTCCGAGGATCTCATGGCTAGAGTTCTGAGATAAAAGCTATTGAAATTTTGTTTGTGTATCTGTTTACATGTGTTTTATGTATGTACATGTATTATACATCTACATGGCACCAAACTTGGTTTATAAATAAAAGAAGCTTTCATGAATTACATAAATAAGCCCAAATGCTTTTCACATTCATGTGAATTTGATAATCTTTGGTAAACAAGCTGGTTTTTAAATAGAAGTAAATTAGAATAAAGAAAACTGAGAGTAAATGATAGCACAAAAACAGAAACTTATGGTCAAAGGTTTATGAAGATATTTTGGTTTTGGTCACTCTTTCTGAGTACTGGTCACAAGCTAGGCTGTTATGTGTACATTGTGTTGCCATAGCAAAGGTCTTTGGATAGAAAATTCTTACAAGAATACTTGAACTGTTAATTTTTCTATAGTAATTTATTTCAAAATGAACAAAATGGTGATGCATAGAATCCAAAAAGAATCTCAAAACAGTCTTCTTTTTTGGACGTATTACAAGTAATTGACTTTGCATTTAAGTAGAAAAATTTTTTGAGATCAGTTAGATTGTTTTTAAAATAGTTTGATCTTGATCCTTACATATAAAAAATGTTATGACTTTATGCTATTATATTAGATGCAAGGATTGATGTTAGAGGTTTATTCAGTCTATAGTCAGGTGATGTCATGTCAATAAATTTTATTTTTTGAGGTTGGTATTTTAGAAAGATCAAATTAGTTAACATCTTTAAGCAGGATGTGTTCTAAAACTTCTACTGTATTTATAGAACATTAAGATGTTACATTATTCAGAATAGCAAGTCTTACTAGAATACTTACGTTTGTTATTTTGGTAGTTTTTTTAAAATTTAAAAGTAATAGTAGAAACTGTATTTTGTGATTGTTTCTTGGTCTATGTTTTAAAATTCTTTTCCTTCTCTTTTCTCTCAATGTTGTTTATGAAAATATGTTTAGATAATGT
The DNA here is from genome assembly GCA_963574885.1 of Lepilemur ruficaudatus. Classification (NCBI taxonomy): domain Eukaryota; kingdom Metazoa; phylum Chordata; class Mammalia; order Primates; family Lepilemuridae; genus Lepilemur; species Lepilemur ruficaudatus. The sequence goes on from CAUYRT010076054.1 coordinate 5,890, forward strand.
ATTTTTTTAGACATTAAATGTCTCTGTTGAGGGTTCAATTAATCACATTGATTGTATATCTAATATTCACAGGCCATCAAATTGGTTAAGTAAACTGCTAAAAGAAATTAGGCAAATGTAAATGAGACAAATGTAATAAAATCGCAAGAGGTTTTCTATAATCTGCTTCTTTTGAAACTTCTCAGATCTCTATCTCAGAAGTTCAACTTTTGCTGTGTCTTACTGCTTTCTGCTTTTCCTCCCTTTGAGAAGGCCTGAGATGATAACCCTCTCCTTCAACCTTTTTGTCAGCTCCTATACCTCTTTTCCACCTCTGTTTGTAAGTCTGCTGTAAAGGTCTGATGCTGAAACGTTTACCTTAGAGGTCTGAAAAGAAATGTATTTCTAGCTTATTGATATGTCTGAATTGTTCAATATGGTAAAGAAACATTTCCTATCCTGTTAGTAAGAGTTGTGTATTTCCATCCTCAAGGTATTAGTTTTCTAGTTTCTCATTTTCTTTATAATATAATGTTCACTCATGATTCTAGACACAATGCTCTTATGACTGATAAATTCAGATACCCTTTTCATGAGGGTTGACTGCCAAATTGTCTAAATGGGTACCCCATATGAGTGCAAAACAATTACACTAAACAAGATCTTTCTTTATCTTTTGGCCTAAGAAACAAAGATTTTAGGTTTTATCAAGGTAATTCCTATGTTGTCCTTATTAGGTTTTTGATTACTTGGGAAAACTGAGAAGTGAATTGCTATTGTTTTACAACCTGTGATTCTGTTTTGATCAAATGTTTTGAGCTCTTTAACATCTTTGACAAATGTCTGCAAAATCTAGATAATTTGTAAGCTTCCGTTTTTCTGTCATTGTCAGAACGAGGCAGGCCTTGTAACCTTTTGTTTAGAATGTTGTTTGTTCATTCTGATACAAGAGTCTCTAAATCCTTAGCTCGAATGGCTTTAACAAATGCTTATGCTTTGTATAGCAAATTACTACAAGTCTGGCAGGAGCTGGATGGTTATAGATAAGTTAATTTTATAACCTTGCTTTTGATTTTTAGGGGTTTCTTTGTTGCTTATGTTGCTTAAAAGGTTTTAAGTTTTGATAAATGCCTGCCCACTTCCCTTCCCACCTGTCCTGGAACATTTAATTGGCTGTAAGTCCTTTGACTTTAAGTCCTTTGGCCACAGGGCCCCAATAAGGGACAGGATGGAACTGGGGCAGTGATGGGACAAAATAAAAGCTTGACCATTGATGCTGCCTCCGGCAAATCGTGGCCAAAATGGGGAACATGTAAACTAAAATAAAATCCTAGCCATCTCCCCCACTGACTAATGAACCCCCTCTTGGCCAAGAGGAACTCAAGGAAAAAACTTAAAACTGAGTTCCTGGCCATGAAGGGAAGGGAGATGGGCCACACCTCATTTTACCCTCATTCTATCAGTCAAAACCAAAAAGTGTCGTGGAACCCAGGAATACCAGTTTGACAAGATCTAAGGGCAATAAACCAAATGGTGGAGGATATTCCTCCTGTGGTACCTAATCCTTTCACCCTTCTTATCACTTTACCTGGAAGTTTTGCCTGATTTTCAGACATAGGTTTAAGAGATGCATTCTTTTGCATTCTTCTTGTCCTCAAAACCCAAGTACTGTTTGCTTTAGGATGGGAAGACATAACGTCTAAAGCCAAATGCCAATACTGCTGGACTATCCTCCTTCAGGGGTTTAAAAAATAACTCCTCAACTATCTTTGGAAAATTCTGGCCAGATTTAAGGGAAATAATTTTAGATAAGGAAATGATTTTATACTATGCAGACAATACCCTGATAACTAGTGAGACTAAAGCTGAATCAAGGTAACATGCTAAAATTGAATTAAATTTACTGGCTAACAAAGGATGTAAAACATTTCCAAAAAAGCTCAGATCTCACTTCCTACTGTCAACTACTTGGGGTTTGAATTGTCTCTTGAAACTCAGAACCTCCTTTGGAGAAAGGCTATAGATCACATAGCAGTCCTTACCACCCACAGCAGTTGGGAGGATTCTTGGGTATGGCTACGTTTTATAGGATTTAAATTCCTAACTTCAGGCTAATAGAAAAACCCCTCCATGAAGCTTTAGAAAGGGAAGAACAAGAACTACTTGCTTGAACTGGGGAATGCCACAGGACTTTCTTAACTATTAAAGAAAAATTGATGACTGCCCCCACATTGGATCCCCTGAACTTGTATAAGCCTTTTGATTTATTCATTCAAAAAAGGCAAGGAATTGGACTCAGTGCATTGGCACAAATTTGGCAGGCTCATAATCAACCTGTACCTTATTTCTCTAAGCAATTGGGTGTGGTAATAAAAGGATGGACCACGTATCTGGGAGCGATAGCTGCTACTTATGATATTTAACAGGAAGCTGAAAAATGTTTACCCTTGGGCAACTGGTGACTGTTTACACCATGCATTATATATAACCCCTACTGAAAAAAAGGGAAGCTTTTGGTTGCCAGTGAATGGCAGGATGGGTAAGTATCAGGTTACTTTTGTTAGATGATCCACTCTGAAGCTGGTGTCCACCTTAAAGCCAGCCACCTTGCTGCCTATGGACTCCCGTTCCCCATTCCATGATTACACTTTGATTATTGACCAAGTATATTCTAGTCTCCAGTATTTCACTGATTGGCCCCTGTCAGACCTCAGTGAAGAGCTATCTACTGACGGGAGTGGTATGATGGAACAGGGACAATGCAAAGCTGGGTACGCTGGGGTTACTGGCCAAAAAGTAATTGTGGCACAAGCCCTACTCCCTGGGATGACTGAAAACATATACACTGTATGTGTAGCTTGTCCTTTGGGAATTTTCATTTTCGTGGCAAGGCAATGATTTAGTTAAGGCCTCCCTATCTACTGCCTCTTCCACTCACCTATCTCACTGCTGGACCTAAAACTGCTTTCATAAATGACTAGAGGAATTTTAGGATTTCATCTGGGAACACTGGGCCAATATTTCCTAGGAGGGTTGGATCCTAGATGGCGATGGGTACTTCTTTTGCTATACTTTACTACATTGTTGGGGAGAGGGTACCAACTCAGCAACATGAACTAAAAAATTTTGATTTTAGGCTCAACATGTTTGTTCTTCCTCATATCCCAACTGTGTGCCACTTCAGCAGCAAGCAGACAGGTAGAGCAACATCCTGATTCCCCAAGACTGAGGAATGAACTAAAAAGAAAGGGGAAGTTGTAATCACCCCACCACTGAAAAAATTTCAATGACCCTATATAATCCTTCTCCCTTAACTAACTACATGACCTTTTGGGTTGTTTCCCAGAAATAGTGATTTTCTGGAAGACAAAAGAGCTGACATTTTCTCCAATTTCATAGGATGCCTTTTCAACATGTTGATAGGGTCTTTTGCAGCCCCAAATTTTTAAATTTTCATTAAGTCCAATTTGTCAACATTTTCTTTTGTTGCCTGAGCCTTTGATGTTATATCCAAGAAATCACTGACAAATCTAATGTTGTGAAGATTTTGCCCCATGTTTTCTTCAAAGAGTTTTATAGTATGTGATAAGGTATTAATATTCAGAATACATAGAGAAAACTTAAAACTCAACAACAAAAAAAATCAGATTTAAAAAATGAGCAAAGAACTTAAACAGACAATTAACTAGAGAAGGTATATAAATGGCCAAGAAGCACATAAAAAGGTAGTCAACATCTCTCATCATTAGGAAATTAAATTGAACATATGATGAGATACCATCTCACACTCATTTGGATGGTTACTGTAAAAAAAATAACAAGTGTTAGTGAGGATATAGAGAAATTGGAATCCTTCTGCACTGTTTGTGGAAATGTAAAGTGGTACAGCTGTTCTGGAAATCTTTATGGTGGTTCCTCAAATAATTAAAAATAGAATTATTATATGATCTAGCAATTTTGCTTCTGATTATGACCCCAAAGAATTGAAAGCAGGGTCCTGAAGAGATAGTTATACACCCATGTTCTTCAGTAGCATTATTCTAATAGCAAAAATGTAGAAGCAACCCCTTGACAGATGAATAAAAAAGCAAAATGTGGTATATACATATAATGGAATATCACTCCGCTTTAAAAATAAATAAAATTTTGACATATGCTACAACATGGATGATCATTTGAGGGTATTATGCTAAGTGAAGTGCACCAGCCAGAAAGGGACAAATAGTGTAGGATTCCACTTATATGAGGTACTAAGAGTAGTCATAATCACAGAAACAGAAAGTAAAATGGTACTTGCCAGGGGTTGGAAGGAGAGAGAAATGGGGAGTTATTGTTTAACAAGTGCAGGGTTTTGGTTGCACAAGATGAAAAGAAATCTGAAGATGGATGGTGGTGATGGTGCACATTAAGACTTTATTTAATATCACTGACATGTACACCTAAAAATGGTTAAGATAGTGAATTTTATGTTATGTGTATTTTAGCAAAATGAAAAAAGTGGAAAAAAAGAAATCAAAGCTCTGATACATACTGCAATATGAATTAATTTTGAAAATATTATGCTAAGTGAAATAAGCCAGTAATAAAGGACCACATATTGTATTATTCTATTGATAGGAAATATCCAGAATAGGTAAATGTATAGTGACAAAAAGTAGATTAATGGTTGTATAAAGTTGGAGGGTGTGGAGTGATTGAAGGGCAACAGCTGGGGGGTTTCAGGCTTTCTTTTCAGGATAGTGAAAATGCTCTAAAATTGATTGTGGTGATGCATGTACAATTCTGTGAATGTTCTGAAAGTCATTCTGTAAATGGGTGAATTGTATGGTATGCTAATTATATCTTAACACAACTGTTACCCCCAAATAAATAAAAACTTTTTGAGGGGGAAAAAACAACAAGGGAGCTGAGAATCTCCTTGTTGTCTGAATAATTGGATCTCTGTGCAATGAGCAACTAGACCTAGACTGAAACCCCCTGCGGTTTTGACAACAATTTCATAGAACTTCATCTTTTGTTCTTTTCTTATAGCCTTCAAACTTATAGTAGATTGCTTCCTGAAATTTCTGGACTCATTTCCCTTCCCCATTTTTACCTGGACCTTCTCCTTATTTTTCAGTATTATTCCTGGCTTGCTCAACTGTAATGCCTTACTTAACAGTGTCTTCTCAATGTGGGTTCTCTGGTCTGATACTAGAGGGAGCTCTAGCAAGTGGGTTTTGAGAGTTCATGTTGGATAGAGTAGTCCAACCTCTTCAGTCCTTACTACAGCCTCCTTGTACTCAATCCCTATTGGAAGGGACAAAACCACCCCTAGTTTGAATACTGATCTTGAATTGGTCAGTCATGCCAGCCAGTGAGAATTTATCAGCTATTCTGAGATTCCATTATTCTTTTGTCTGCCAGCTACTCCACAGCTTCCATTTCTTCTCCTACATAGAGACACTGATACCAGGTAGGTCTTGTAGCTGTTGGAATTTTATCTTTATCTTTTTGTAATGTGAAGTTTGGGATATAATTTGTAATCTAGTTTTATTATGAATGTTGTCCACATATCTTTAGTTTTGCTATCTATTTACTCTTTTTTGTTTTAATATGTAGATTTGGAGAGATTCAAAATCTATGCCTCTTCTTCCTCCATCTCATGGTGGAAGAAGGATCTTCCTAGCTTGGATTTTAAATTAATAATTAATACTTTTACTAATTTAATTAATTCTGTTTAGTTTATGCTTTTCTTTCACAATATACATAGAAGCCTTGGGTATCTACAAGTAATCAAGGGATTTTACTTCTCAGAATTCATCCAAAGAATGTAATGCTATAAGACCACAATCATGTTTGACAAGAATTTTCACTGAAGTGGATTTATAATTGCAACAATTAGCAACAATGTGCATTTACAATAAAAGTTGATTGGTTCAATAATAAAGGGTTAAAATTATATCTACCCATCAAGAATCTGATATAAAAATATATTCTGAAATGAAATAAATGAGAAAACAATCTTTACGGTTTATAGAACTAGATATAGATATATTTCTTTACATAGGCGTAGTTATGATGATAAATGAAATGCTACAATCATTAGTATGGTGGAATTTTAGTAATTTATTTACACCATTAGCTTATATATATATATTTTTAAATGTGAATTCAAAATCTTGTTCATTCAATGCCCTGACCTACTACTTGTGGTGTTAAAAAGTAAAAAGGAATGGTTGCCAAGAAGTGTCAACATTGGAGTTGTTAATAAATTCCAGAAAAACCATAGCTAGTGGTGTGTGTCATAAAAAAGATATATTTTTTTCTCTACTTACTTCTGCAACTTGGTTAATTTGTCATCACTAAAGAGTTATAGGCTTGCAATTTTTGATTTTGATTTTGGGAGTGGAGTTTTCCATCACTCAACAATGCCTGTGACTTTCCATTAGGCTTTTGGAAGTAGGAGTTAAAAAGGAAATAAAATCCTCTAATTCATAGGTAAACTAAAAGAAATAGGAAAACAAAGCCTGTGATTTTTTCCTGTCATGTTTCATTGGTTTTTAATGAACTGTTTAAGTTTATTGAGCTACAAGGCAAGCCAGATGTTTAATGGTCCAATAAAGTAATTAATTGGTACTTCTGGTTTAACAATGTTTTGCCTATCAGCCTCCACGGCCCAATTTCAAATATACTGGATTGTTTAATTGCATTAACCATGCGCAGTTAACCCTTTATCAACAACTAATGACAATGGAATTTTTTTTAATTTACTGCTTTTTTGTTACTTTGTTTTATTGCATGGGTTCACATGAATTTGGAATTTGGAACTTAATCAATTTCCCTATTCCTATGACAATTATTAATATTTGATTAATCATCATATCTTGCCCATTGTACCACAGATTTTTTTCTTAAACTATCTCTCTTTTCATTGTTCTATCTCAGATACATTGTCTATCTTCTGGAATCTTAAATTGTCTCCCCTTGTTTTAATACATGTTTACACATGTTTGAGAATGTGCTTCTTAATAATCCAGTTCTTACCATGTTGCTGTAGATTCAGAGTGTTTGAGGGGTCGCCATGTCTCAAAACAAGGTTGTGCACTCAAATGCCTTTGGGGGCCAGACAGGTTGATTGGCTATGTAAAGAAGAGGAGTGCTAGACAATGCAATAGAGAGCAGTAGGGTCTGAGCAGCCAGGGAATTTAAAAACAGCCTGCTGAACAAAAGGAAGTCACCTGCAAGCCAACAAACTCTACATTTGGTACCTCTGCCCCAGAAAATAGAATTCCAAATCCAGATGTAAGCATCCAAAGCAGCTGTTTCCTGTCCCATAGTCATCTTCCCATTTGTCACTATTCACAAGTAATGACAAACACAGTTTCCAAGTAGGAACAGGCCCTCATTCCTCCACGTCCCTGACCCCAATATAAACACACACTTTGGGATCATACGTGGCCATTTTTCAGTATTCAAATCAATTATTTTCTTCTGTGTAGCATTCTCTAGTATCTCAGTATCTTCTCCAGCTGATTAATTATACTTTGAGCTTTCCCCTTATTGTTCCCTGTTCATTACTCAATTTGCATGTATTATCATTGTATTGCGATTATTTATGGATGTGTGCTTCTTGAGATAGTCTCAGAGCTTCTTGGGGAAAGGGACTATAGGATCCTCCCCTGTCAACCCCATGATACCTCTCCTACTGTGTAGGTCAAATTTAATGAATACATCTGAATAAATTTATTCTGCCTTTGGATTTGTTCATATGAAAAGCAATAACATTAATGTTTTTGTTTAATTTGACTTTGCTGTTCTAAATCCTGGACTCCAGTGTGCAGCTCAGCAAAAACACATAGTGCTTATCCATTTAGTATATGTTTCTTAAGTTTGCTGGTAGCATTTTGACTGTTGCAAATCACCTTCAGACATTCGGTTCTTTTAGTAATAGAAAGAGAGTGTTTGGATTGTGATTAAGGTTTAGTGGGAGAAGGTGCACAAGTTAGTGAAAGTCCTGGTTCCATTCACTTACTGAAAGCTTTTGTAAAGATGATGTACCATTTGTTTTTCTTTGTCAGCATATTCAGGGGAATCAACGATACCTACTCTATCAAGTTGCCGTCGAAGTATAAGAAGGTACTCGATGCAAAGAGATAGCACAGTGCCCGGGTCATTGTAAGTATTGCCCTCCCATATAAACCAGGAAAATTGATTCCTCTTCCCTCTAGCCCTCCTCTTGGTAGCTGAATAGTAGCCCCTCTCAGAACATTCCACAGCAATCAGATCCTCATAAATACTGTCCTAGACATCATGTTCACTGCACTTGGGATCTAAGCCAGGTGTGGGCATTTTAAAAGAGTTTTAGAGAAAGAATTTCCAACTGTTGCTTTGCCTAAAATACCTTTTACCTTAGATCTAGTTTGAATCCAATTGCTCTGCTCCACTTGAAATTACACTTTTTTTTTTTTTTAATCATCTGAGGGACAAAAATCCCAGTGAGGACTGCTGTGTGGTTTTGGAATGTCTCTTACAGAAAAGGTCAGCATTTCCTTTGCCTGGGAGAGGACAGTGATGCCGTTGTCACGCTCTGAGCTGACAAGGCTGTGAACACAGATGGGCAGATTGGCTTTAGGACATAAACTGTGAGGATGTGTTGACTTTTTGGACATGTCAAGTCTGAGTTTCTCACTGAACTTCTCCAAAAGCAGGAGCGATGAAGGGAAGACTTTCAGTTCTACCACTTGCAAGAGACTCTAAGGGAGAATGACAGGGAACTTACATCAAAGTAGCATTTCTCATTAACCCAAACAAACCACCTCCATCTTCACTGGTCTGAATTTTTTGCTTCTGGAAATTCATGAGGAGCATTTGGACAATAAATAACAAAACCTTATAAAACAAAACTAAACAAAAAACATCTGCCAGCTGGTTTTATGCTGAGGCAGCTACCAGGTGCTGAGCAAATGTAACCAGAGCCCCAAATTGAATTAGTTTCATGAAATCCAATCTTTCCCACATCTTGCAGTTTGCACATCTGAATAGCCCGTGTGTTTGAACACACCTTAAATCCATCACCTTCTACAGAAAAGTATACCATGAATGTAAGAGCACCTTATATCTCACGAATATTTCTGCTACTGCTTCTTGGTCCCATTTGAAAGCCAAAATGTCTTCAGCAATACGCATCTGTATTCTTGAACAACAAATGTGAGCTCACACATTGCTGTGACTCAGGTTCCAAATCTGGCCTTGGTTCATGTGTTCCTGTTACCACCACGAATGCCTGGTGTTCTTGGTGTGACTTTTCTGTCCTGTTTCTGACTCCTGTGTCCAATATACAATGTTTCATTACATTCTCACCCTTAATTTAGCACACCTAAAAAATGAAAATCTGTGGTCAAACATGAATATGAGATGGAAAAATGTATTAGAGTTCAAGTATATGTCTTCATCACAATTTATTTACTTGCTGAGAGCAACGACCATGAGGAATAATTCAAATCTCCTGAGCATCCACATAAACAATCTTAGTAGAATTCTATCTTAATATATTTCCTTTGCGGTAGCCTAATGGACTTTTTGGTGTGCCTATGCAACTCTTAAGGACTCCTCAGCTTTATAGAAGAACAAATCATTACACAATTTTGGTTTATCTGTCATTCTCAATCACTTACTTCCCTATTACATCTGATTAGAATTAAATTGTCTTTCCACCACTTGATATTTGCATTGTCCATACATTTGAATTGAATATATTTTTCTGGAGTCAAAATCAACCACATAAGCATTAAACTTCTCTACTTGGGGAAACTCTGATTTCAGTACAAGGGACTCTTTTTCTGGCATTTGGAGATCATACATTTAGAGCCCATTGGTAAGGCCTGTGTCAGTGCCCTTTGCAAATCTAATCAAATGTAATTTTTAATCAAATTAGAGAATTAATTAGGCAGATGAGATTGCAATTTTTCGTTAGTGTTCTGGTGAGAGCACATGAGTGGATGGCTGCCATTTGTCTTACAATCTGTCACTTAACCATATAGTTCCCCAGATTTCAAACAGTGCTTGATACAGTTATTTAATTTTGGAACTGAAATGGTTCTCAAGATGGCCAGTCCCTCATTTAGAATGAGGTCATTGAGATCTGGTATCATTCAAAAAGTGAGTGGTAAAGCTGGCAATAGAAATCACATCTCCTGGACTCTCGGTTCAAGATTAGGATCTGGGGCATTAGGAATAACTCGGAAAACCACAAGAGCATTCTAATGCAGAGCACATTAAAATACATAACACAGAAAGATTCATAGCCATAATTTTTTAAATGTGGAATTGTTTTTATTTGCTTGAACTATGTAAGGAAAATATATGCATTCATATGCTTACATATGTACAAGTGTTTGTACACATATGCTCAGATATCGTGTATAATTATGAGATGACTTGTAATAGTGGTGTGACTATTTTTATTATTAGATGTTGATGGGGAACATTTTCAGATACAGATAGCCAAAACTTTTTTTAGATATTTTTGCTTAGGTTTTGATTGAAAACCAGTAATATTCATTTTCTCTCTGTGAATTCTGGTATAGATAACCATGAGCTATACTTTTTTTTTTCCTTTATTGAAGTATACTTTACATATCATGCGTTTACTCCATTTTAAGTGTACAATTAAATGATTTTCAGTGAATTTACCGAGGTGTACAGTTAATCACATAAAGCAGTTTTAGAGGAATTCCTTTCCCCTATTGAGACCCCTCATTCCACTCCCAACTACTTTTCAAGCATATCCCACCCCTCCACAGTGCCCACCACGTCGCTCAGATGTGGGTTTATCCCTCACCCCCCAATTCCCTAGTGTTTGCTCCCACCATTTGAGCACCATAGTGTTAATCAGTCAATACCAGTTTGATGGGGAGTACAAGTGGGGCCCATTCTTCGGGTCTTGTATCACCTCTCTTCGAATAATGGGTTCAAGCTTAATCCAGGATAATATAAGAGGTGCTAACTCACTGTCATTTCTTAAAATTGAGTAATATTCCATTGTGAACATACACCATATTTTAACAATCCACTCATGAATTGACGGGCACTTGGGTTGTTTCCATGACCTAGCAATAGTGAATTGTGCTGCCATAAACATTCGGGTACAGATGTCTTTATCATAGAATGTCTTGTGCTCTTTTGGGTAGATGCCTAATAATGCTATTGCTGGATCGAATGGTAATTCTATTTTCAGCTCTTTAAGGAATCTCCAAATTCTTTTCCACAAAGGTTGCACCAATTTGCAGTCCCACCAGCAGTGTAAGAGCGTCCCTATCTCGCCTCATCCTCGCCAGCATTTGTTGTTTTGGGATTTTTTGATAGAGGCCAGTCTCACTGGGGTTAGGTGGTATCTCATTGTGGTTTTGATTTGCATTTCTCTAATGATTACAGATGATGAACATTTTTTTATATTTTTTTTGGCCATTATTCTGTCTTCTTCATGAGCTATACTTTTTAGTACACTGTTTCATAGAGTCCCTTCTTAGTCTGACTGTGGGCAAGCCTATGATTCTAAATAACACCTTCCCTTTGCCAGCCAATAAAGCTTATGTAAGGAGGTATCATTGACCTTGGTCTTTTGCAGGTAAAAAGTAACGTGTCTTGGGTCGGGCGCGGTGGCTCACGCCTGTAATCCTAGCACTCTGGGAGGCCAAGGCGGGCGGATTGCCCAAGGTCAGGAGTTCAAAACCAGCCTGAGCAAAAGCGAGACTTTGTCTCTACTATAAATAGAAAGAAATTAATTGGCCAACTAAAAATATATAGAAAAAATTGGCCGGGCATGGTGGCACATGCCTGTAGTCCCAGCTACTTGGGAGGCTGAGGCAGAAGGATTGCCTGAGCCC
>CAUYRT010076055.1:0-11588 GCA_963574885.1 Lepilemur ruficaudatus
GCTGGGCAACATAGAGAGACCCAATAAATAAAAATACAGTAATAATAACGCTAAAAACTAAATATCAAAAAAAAAAAAAAAAAAAAAAAAAAGGCAAACACATGAAGAGAAATCCAACCAAAGAGTACATACAGAGGGTAAATAAGACCATAAAAGGATGTTTAAATGTCCATACCACCCAAAGCAATATGGAGATGCAGTGCAGTTTGTATCAAAATTCTAATAGCGTTTTTCATAGAAATAGAGAAAATAATTCTAAAATACACATGGAACCACAAAAGATCCTAAATAGTTAAAACAATCTTGAGAAAGAAGAACAATCATCAAAATAAAATGGCAACCTACAGATGAGAGAAAATATTTGTGAACCATATATTTGATAAGGGGTTAATATTCAAAATACATAAGGAACTTATACAACTCAATGGCAAAAACAATAAAAAAAAAAACCCCACATAATGCAATTTAAAAATGGACAAAGGACCTGAATAGGCATTTTCCCAGAGAAGACATACAAATGGCCAACAGGCATGTGAAATGGCGCTCAATGCCACTGGTCATCAGGGAAATGCAGATCAGAACCAAAACGAGATGTTATCTCACACCTGTTAGGATGGTCGTTATGAAAAATACAAGAAATAACAAGTGTTGGTGAGAATGTGGAGAAAAGAAACTCCTATACGCTATTGGTAGAAATATAAGTTTGTACAACCATTATGGAAAATAGCATGATAGTTCCTCAAAAAATTAAAAATAGAATTACCATTTGACCCATCAACCCCTCTGCTGGTATACACCAAAAGGAAATAAAATCAGTACCTGGTAGAGATACCTGCACTCCTAGGTTCATTGCAGCACTATTCACAATAGCCAAGGTATGGACAACCTAAGCGCCCCTCAATGGATCAATGGGTAAAGAATTGTGGAACTGTACCTACACACAATGGAATGTCATTCAGCCTTAGAAAAGAAGATACTGCTATTTGTGACAACATGGATGAACCTGGAGAACATTATTCTTAAGTGAAATAAGCCAGATACAGAAAGAAAGATACTACATGATCTCACATATGTAACATTAGGAAAACAGAAAAAAAGAAAAAAAGAACAGAGACATACATAGAAACAGAGACTAGAACAACGATCACCATGCACAGGGAAGGAAGAGAAAAGGGTACACATTTGCAGTTAGGTAGGATGAATAAGTCTCAGATCTAATGTACAGTAGGAGGATATAGTTAGTAATATTGTATTGCATGCTGAAAATCTGCTAAGAGGGTGGATTTTAGGTGTGCTTATCACAAAAAAAGTGTTAAAAAGGAGGTAATGTTGGAAGACCATAGATACCCTACATTGCTTACTTCTAACAATCATTTCACTATATATATGGATATCAAAACACCATGTTGTACACTTTAAATATATACAAAAAATAAATTTTAAAAAAGATGTTCAACAACATTAGACGAAATATTAAGTAAAACCACAATGAGATACTACTATGCACCCATCAGAATGGCTAAAATAAAAACAGCGACAGCACCAAATACTGGCAATTATGTAGACAAACATTGTTGGTGAAAATGTAAAATGGTATAGCCACTCTAGAAAATGGTAATTTCTTTAAAAATTAAACATACAACTGTCATACCAAGCAATTGCTCTCCTGGGCATTTATCTCAGAGAAATGAAAATCTACTTATGGTAAAACTTGTACAAAATGTTTATAGCAGCTTTATCCATAATCACCCAAAACTGAAACAACCCAGATGTCCTTAAGTAAGTTAATAGTTAAACAGACTATGAACACTATTCAGCAATAAATAAGAATGAACAATTCATACATACAGCAACTTGGATAAATCTCTAGATAATTATGCTGAGCAAAAAAAGCCAATTCCAAAAGGTACGTGATTCTAATTATATGGCATTATTGAAATAACAAAATTATAAAAATAGCATACAAATTAGTTGCCGGCAGTTGGGGGGATGGGAGTGGGAGGGAAGTAGGTGTGGCTACCAAAGAGCAAGAGAAAGGATCCTTGAGGTGATGAGAATGTTGTGTATCCAACTGTCTGTGTAAATATCCTGGTTGTGATAGCATACTATAGTGTTGCAAGACACCCCCATTAAGGAAACTGGGTAAAGAGAAAGATCCACACCAACGGGAGCAAACTAAAATGGCTACGGAGCCAGGTGAATTACACAAATCAAGTTTTAAGAAAACCCTGGGTCCCACCTAATCTATCTTTTCATTTTCTGCTTTTGATAGAAATGTGGGTACTGAAACGGTATACCACCATCGAGAAATCCCAGTGTAAGTGCAATAACAAATAACCATGAACTGCATCTGAGCGAGGGTGGCGTGGCAGAGTGGAAGATCCTGCCTTGTCCGCAGGAGCAGCAGCTACATACCAGTAGCTAATTACCACAGTGCAGAAACACTGACTGCATAGTGCTAGATCTTTCCATTTTTTTCCCAGGGGAAGACATAAATTTGATTTTTAATAAAACATCTTTAAAATGCCAAGTATTGGTTTATAAATCAATGACAATGACAACAGCAACATAAGCAACAGCAAAAACAATTAGCAGCAGCAACTATGGCCACAACATTATCAGTACAGCACTGTGTCAACAAGATAAAACACATTTGCAGGCTAAATCCACAAGGGCCAATAACTGGCAAATTCTGATTGATACAAATGCACAATGTTACTTTCAATGTTTATTTAATGGAAGACTTATGCATTTCAGTAATTTCATCAGGAAGCAAAGGAGCACAAATGTCATCAGCACAGCCACCAACTGTCATATTCTAAACGCTTTGTCCCTGAACATACAATGGGTCAATCATTGCCAGGGCGATACATCACTTTCCTAGCCGACTGTACTTGGAGCAGTTGCAGCTATGTGCAAGATTTATTAAGCCTTTCTGTGCCAGGATCTGCCCTAGCAACTTCTGCATACCTACTTTTGTTTGATCCCCCATAAATTCTCTGTGAAAGAAAGCACCATCTCAAGTGTTAACCCAGGAACAAATTGAGCCATTGGAGAAATCTAATTACTTGTCCATAGCTATAGAGCTATGAAAGTGTGACTGGGATTCTAACTCTGGAGATGAGTGTGTGTGTTTTTTTTCCCCACTATACCTCATACCATGTGGTACCACTATACCACATTTTGTTGTATAGCTTAGACCCTTGTTATAACCAATTCCAAAGTGCTCTCTGAATTCTCGTTTCTTAAAAACACTTGATACTATTGAATCTCACTTCAAAGAATCAATTATTTCGAACTTCAGATGCTTCATAGGCATAATTTGAAAGAAATAAGTTTCAATTAGGGTTACCCATTCAGGCTGTGTCCCGATTAAACAGAATGCTTAAATTGCATTAGGAATTCTCTTTTGTCTCATTGGAAGTTTCTTCCAGGTCATAAATCCATAAACCACACATCCATATATGGCATGCATGATATTGTTCAATCCCTACAGGATATCTTTGCACTTATTATGATTTCCATCTTAAAGACGAGAAAATTAACACCTAGAGATACAGAAATCTGTCCAAGTTCACATATTCAGTAAGTAATGCAGGCAAATCTCTAAGTACTCTTTAACCATCTTAGAGCCACCTCCTCCTAGCTGGGGGTCATTCAAAGAAGCTACCATAAAGAAGGGAGCATTTAGCTCAAGCTCTCTGAGAATGAGCAAGCGGTAGGAAAAGATCAAGCAATGAGCTCCAGTCAGAATGAAGAGAGAACCTAAGACCAGGAGGTGGAAAATTTCAGACACTACACTGGTATGTTTGAGCAGTCTGAATTTGCACAGGACTCCTTTTGGGAAATATAACAAAAATAATCATCATTCATTCAATTTCATCTGTAAGAGTGGCACCAAACTATGCCCTTTTACATAACATAGTAGGCATAGTAACCTTCCTCCAAGACATGATGAAGATGTGCATGTCCCAATCTTCAGAACCGGTGAACATGTTAGGCAAGAGAGAATTAAGGCTGCAGATGGAATTAAGGCTGTCAATCATATGGCCTTGAAATCCAGGTATTATTCTGGATTACCTGGGTATACCCAATGTAATCACAAGGGCCCATATAAGTGAAGGGAGGAGGCACAAAAGAGAGAGAGAATGACAGAGAAATGCAATGTGAGAAAGACAAGAGCAGTCATTGCTGGCTTCGAAGCTGGAAGGGGCCACCAGCCACGGGATGCAGGCAGCCTCTCGATACAGGAAAAGAGAAGGACACATTTTCCTCTAGAGCCTTCACAAAGTAACACAGCCAGGCCAACATCCCGATTTTAGCCAGTGGGACACATTTCAGACTTCGAACCTTTGGAATTCTAAGATAAAAAAATATATATTGTTTTAAGCCACTAAAGTTGTGGCAATATGTTAGAGTAGTAACGGTAAACTAACGCATATGGGCTTTCAAAGTTCCTCCTCACGACAAAACTAACAGGAATAATTATTCTCATGTTAACAATTTTCAAACCGTGACTCAGAGAGGTTAACTTGCCTATAGTGACATAGCTAGTTACTGGGAATTTCAGGGATGAAAACACAAGGTCCTTTAACTAAAACCAAGTTTATTTTAGGAAAGGCAAAGCCAGGTGCTTTAAACTTTGTAAGTTTACCTCAATTTCCTCATCACTTTTATCACCAGGCGCCCGATCACACTCGCTCTGATCACTCATTTTCTAATGTTTCTGTTGTTTCATGTATTTCTCTCTGTTTTCCCAAAAGCACCTTAAGAAAAGAAATGCTACCTTTTACTTCTTTTGTATTTGTTTTTTAGAGCTATACTAAGGAGAGAGAAGCATCTAGTAAACATCTGTTCTCAGCTGATTATAGAAATATCCATACCGCCAGCTCCTGGAGGAGTCAAGCCATGGCCCCTTCATCTCTGCATCTCCAGCAAACTCGCAAAGGGCCAGCATAGCTGGCATTCAATACATGCCAGGTGAATGAATGAATGAATGAATGAAAATTCCACCACCAGAGATTCTCAATAAACTATGGGCTTATACAATCCAATCCCAATATCTATAAGTCTGAGTAACTCAGACTCCACATGCAATTTTTATAAAACTAATAAAACTAGAAGTCATATTCTCTAGTAGAAATGCAGAGATCTGTGACATTTTGTCATAATCACTTTCATGTCAGTATAGTACAAAACATCCACTCTGACCCAGGGACACCTGACATGACCTAAAATACAATTTTCTATCATGAAAAGGTCAAACACGGACACCCTAGAGTCAGAATACCTGCTCCAAGCCAAGTAAGCAAAATTAAGTTAGTAAATTTCCTTCTCTAAGCCTCTCTTTCCTCATGGGTGAGGAAACCCACACTTGCAAAATCATCATGAGGCATGAACAGAAACAGTTCACAGCAAGCACGGGCCGTGTGTGATGCTTAACCCCATATGTGATCAAAGATAAAATGTCTTTGTTACTGTTACTCAAGACATGCCAATAGTAACATGTGACCTCCTCCCATATTCATGATCCCTACCTATGCCCCAACCTCATACCAGGGGCAAAGCTGGGGGAAGGGGTGATGCTCTGGGTGGGGCGAGGTAGGGGTGCCTGTGGCCCACAGTGCATGGTAACACACAATGGCAGACTCAAGATGTAAATGCTCTGCTGTGATATGGCTGCTCCCACGTGGCTGGGAAAAAATCTCTTTGAGTTTTCTGAGGCAATTATAGCATTGTGGTTCAGGTGAACTCTGAAATTCTGGGTGTGACCTTGAGTAAATCACTAATGTCCTTGTATTCAATTTCCTCATTATAAATGGGGACAGTAATGATAATAATGTTCCTCATAGTGCTATTATGAGGGATAAATGATGTGAAATATGCAAATCGCTTATAGTACCTGGCAAGTAGTGAGGCTAAATGGGTGTTTTCTATAATAAAGATGAGAAAAATGATGATGATGAAGATGCCTTCATGAAGGTGCCTTAGGCACCTGACATTTCTCTTGTCACATGATAACAGAATTATTACCCTCTCTGTCTGTTCATCCAGATGTCAAGGTCCCTGTGAAAACATGAAGTGTCTTTGCTTGGACCTCAGGGATTCCAAGAAAGCTGAGCACACTGTGACTTCCTGCAAAGGTCACGGGAAAGAGTGAGTATGGCCATCTCACAGCTGTGTCTTCTCTACACAAGACATAGGAGGGAACACTGGAAAGACCTTTAGAGTCAGAAAAACATGGGTTCACGTTCTCCAGGATCCAAGACTTGCAAAGTCTCAGTTTCCTTATGTTTAGAGTATACATTGAAATATGAAGGTGCAGAACTTTATTTTTAAAGAATAGTTAAAACACTGCACATGGCAGAGATTCTGTAGATGGCATCTCCTAGCACAACTCCTTGTAAAGCAAGCTTGCATTTGTATGTTTCTTCATTTGAGACTCAAAACAGCCTCTATGGCCCTCACTTCACAAGTGCAGAGCTTACTTAAGGACATTTGGCAAGTTGGTAGAGGACTCAGGACTTAAGTTGAGCTTCCTCTGGTCTGGTTAGGGGAGGAAACTCTGCTCTCCAAAAGGCTGAGTCACTTAGAGTCAAAGCTTCTTCTAGAGTGCTTGACATTGGAGAGTTGCTCAGAGAAACCTCACTGAATAAAGCTGTATAAAATATTGGTGGTTCTCTCCTTGGCCTTGCCCTAATAGTAAGACACCATAAAAGAATTGGAAATAATGCATTCAATGGCTTTCTTTACTTGAAAAAAAAAAGGCTCAAGATCTAATGATAGTCAGCTGTAGGAAAACTGCATAAGGATTTATAAATAACTAGAGTGGCGGAACAATTTCTCTTATGGCCAGACATGACAAACATAAACTCGCCTACCTCCATCCTTGTCAAGAATTCTGTTTGCTTACATATTTACATCTCGGCTGATGAGCTATCACATCTCCCCTACCAGTCCCTTGGCCATCAGGAAATCTGGCTCTGTCTGGAATCCCAGCCTTCCATAGGTGGCTGCAACCTGACAGTGGAAGACACTCTGAAGCTGGGTGCAGCTCTGTCCTAGCAGGAAGCCTGGGAAATCCTGCCAATAAGACAGGCCTTGGGGTTCCAAAAAAATCAGAAAAGACCCAGAAAACAACTGCATGTTTGTACTATGCAGTACACACTTATACACTGATTCATCTGTTCTGACAATATCCACCCACCACTGTATGATGACACTGTAGGATGACAACCCATTCTGTTGAATTTTATTGCCTTTAATAACAAATACTGAGATATTTTTCCAAGAGAAGTCCACTCTAATATTTCAGCAGAACTAGTCTGGATACTTCAACATAGTCAAAACATTACAATTATAATAACTTATTCATATTCCAACAATGTTTACTGTGATGACCCAACTCATTTCTCTACCCCCATATCCTTGTTGATCTAGAAGATTCTAAGTAGCTCACACTATGAATTGCCTGTTCAGTATCCATGATTCTTCCTTACAAAGCAGAGCCAGGTTTCCTCCGGGGAAGTATTATACTAAAAATACCCCTTCCCGAGTCCCTTGCAGCTAGGAGAAATCCTATGATCCCCTCTTGGCTAATGAGATAAAAGCACATATTGGCAGGTGAAGCAAACAGGAAAGATTTTGAAGGAGAAACCTGTTCCATGATCCTTGGGCTGTCTGTCCCTTCTCTGAATTTGTCTTCCACCTTGATATAGAAAATATAATAGTGAACATTAAAGCAGTCTTCTTTCAGCTGTGAGTATAAAAGCCATTTACTAAGAATGGAAGAAGAGAAAGGCAGAAGCCTGAGTCCTTGGTGAAAGGGTTGCACTGTCTGCTTCCACATTTCTCATGGTATCTTGAGATACATAAGCCACAGTTAGTCAAGGGTCTGATTATTTGAAGCCAAACACAATTCTTACTGATAGAATCTGATCACAAGACCCTCCTGGGCCATATCTAGTGTAGATGAAAACTCAGAAGAAGTGATATAGTCAGTCTGACTTCTCTCAAGCCGTTTCTTCTGGCAGTGGAAAGCTAAGCCTGCCCTTGCATGAGAGCCACTGAAATCTAAGAATCCAGGTTGGACTTCTGTGTAGAAATGAAGCAGATAGTTTTTGTACACCACAGTTGGAAAAGAGGTTACAAAGGTTACTCAATGGAAGAAAAAGGTTCACTTCATGTGGCTGAACCTGACACACTGGCTTTCTTCAACAGGGTTTGCAGCCAAAACCCCAGGGGATAGTAATGTGTTTCTTGCGTAACTTTCTGTGTACATTATCTGCCCAGAAACATGAGAAAATAAGTGATCGAAATTGCAAATCCCTGTGTCCTCGCCAACTATACACTGGTTGCACACTCTGCTATTTTTCAACCCCTTGTGTTTGGCACTATGTGGCATTCACACTACCACAACTCATATTTAATTCTCCTGAAAATTCTATGAATTGTGTTATCATTCCCACACACAAGTAAGGAAATAAGGGTTTTCAAAATCCTAAGATCACATGACTTCTAAATCAAGTAGGGGATCTATGTAGCATTACCTTTAATTCCTTAAAAGAAAGTCAGCATGTCCAGCCACACCATTCATCACCTCTAAATAGTAGTGATGACAAACAATGAGACCACTTACCACTTTCAGGGAATCTCAAAAGTCCAAAGATCCTCCTCTTGACACAGAAAATATCTGTGATTTCCCTCAATTACCAGAACCCCAGAAACTCAGAGTAGAAGGAACGGTCAACAGCTATCACACTAATACCTAATGCTGTGTTTCAAGCACTATGCTAACCATCCACAGGACATCTGAGCCAATCATCAAAAGTATCCCTCTATGGTGGAAACAAGTATAATCTTCATTTAAAAAAAAAATGAGATACAATTAAGCCATTAACAGTAAGCCATTTTTCTGAGGTCCTATAACTTGTAAATTTCAGAGCTGAAATTTAAGCACAAGAAATCAGATTTTTGGGTGGGAGCTTTTACCCACTATACAATGTAGTCTATCATGACCAGGAGAGCCAATAAATTAAAAGTCTTGATTGTATCTACAAGGAAGCTGAAAAGTAATTTACATATAATAATTTATTGAATGCTTACAACTATTCTTTGAGTTAAGTGCTATTATATCATTTTACATAAAAGAAAATTGAGGCAAAAAGTAGTTGGATAACTTGCCCAGGATAAGTGGTAGAGTCAGGATTTAAACAACACAGTAGTCTAACTTCAAAACCCATAATCTCTTCTTATGCCTAGAGGAGTCTCTGAAGATCATTAACACCCTTAAATTAAAATCAAACAAAAAACTCAAAAAATTTAAATCACATGGCCAATATCTCATCAATTAATGGGAGAACTGAGTTGTAGACACTTAAACATTATTTCAATCAAATTGTTTTTTTTTAAATTGAACGTCCACAGAAGCCCATATACCGTTATTGCATTTTAAGTGGCTTTCCACCTGCCACACAGCAGCGTTCTGACTGTACACACCTTCATGTTCTTTAACACCAAGTTGATATCTTGAAATTGGCCTTAGTAGGAGTGTCAATAGCATGGAAGTTGACAAATATCATAAATATATTTTTTCAAGGGCCAGTTTTTAAACACTTAGCAGCACACCACTGCTGCCCCCTCCTTCCACTCCCACCAGCACTCCATTCTTTTCACCTAAGGAAATCTGACACCCAGAGTAAATAAGTGGACAATCTGGAACAGTTCCAAGAAAGTCACTATTGGGTGGGACTCCAACTGTAGAGCCTTTAGGAAAAATTATATTTTACTGCTCAGAGAAATCTCATTAGATTCCCACAAGCTGGGGGCAATAAGGGTCTCTATGGAACATGTGCCTTCTGTAAAGACTTGGAAGTCTGAACAAGACGGCTATAACTTCTCCCACTGCCTTCTCTTCTCAGTCATATTAAAACAACACCCAAAAAAGCAATGAGAGCAGTAACAACCACAGTGATGCTTCTTGTGTCAACTTAAGACTGTCCAACTCTCTGAACTCTTTTCACACTGTGACAGGGCTCTGCAGAGAGAAGAGTTTTCTCTTTTGCAAAAGAGGATATCAGATTCCTTCTGGAGTTGATAGGGAAATCAAAATCAATGTGAAAAGCAAAACTGAGCTTCAGTAAATGGCGGGTGTTATTATTGCTATGGTAATCTTTGCATATCTACCCCAATATGTTCCTTAACAGACATCTTTACTCATGGAAGCAGGTCCCTTAAGGTACTCAAATCATCAACACAAGTAGCTTAATTGAAGTTACTACATATAAAAAAGAGGAGATTGCTGAGCTGCCAGAAAGCTGAAATGCACCTCTCCATTCCTGTATCTCCTTCAGCTGTTTTTATTCCTACTGGCTGGTGGTGGACCTATTGTTCCTATCTAATGACCATTCCAGATGGGGTACTAGCTTACATGAGTGGCCACGTGTCAATGTTGCTCTCAGAAAAATTGCCAATCGCTCTGTCATCTAGGAAAGTACCATTTTCAGGCAAAATGAAAGTTCCTTCTAGAGAAGCACTAGGAGGCAGAGGGTTTCAGTACAAGATGCCTGGCATACAGCAGCTGTCAGTCCTCCTCCCTTTAGATTTGAAGGAGCATTGGATTTTCTTCACAATGGTGTGGCTTGATTAAATGAGCTTCAGTGAACACAGGCCTTTGAGCAACATGCACAGCTTGAAATGTCATGGGTAATTTAAAACCTCAGACCAGAAAATCTGCCATGCAATATCACACCGTGACAGGGGTATCTGCACAAAGAATTTTTCTAATTGGCAAGACCAGAACGTGCAACTAGTTCCAAGCAGTCAGAAGTGGGGGCAGGGCTGGGGAGCCAACACAACCCACAGGTCTTTCCTACAGAGGGATCAAAGGCGTGAAATGAAAACACGCAACGGAACCCCAGTGTTCTGGCCTTCACCTCGGAAACACCAGGTTTTAAAAGCCAAGGTGTGCCGCTCACTGATGGTGCATGACCTTGAGCAATTCATTTTCCTTTCTAAGCACTGGTTTTCCTCTTAAAAACTGATTGTTGTGGGAACAAATGAGATAATACACATAGAATATCTGACACAGTGCATGAGACATTGTGGGCACCAATTCCTTTTATAACATTTCTAGGTTGCTAATGGAAAGTAGACCCAGAAAGGGGAATGAGTTTCCTCCAAATCTGCAAAGTCTATGCTAGAACCTAGGACTGCTAATTTTGGCCCATCCTCCAATCCATTTTACCAATATATTTGAACACAATTTAATTTATATATATATATATTAATATTAAGTGATAAGAAAAGAGCTTATACAAGTACGTGGATCAGTTATCTTACTGTTGCTTTCATATAGTCCATCAGTATCAACAATAATCATAGAATTGGCAAGGTAAAGAAGCTGGATAGACAGGTACACCACATGGATTAAATGAGCTTCAGAAAAGAAATCATCTCGAAGTTTGCCTTTCTTTGCTGTCGGTACATAAAGGTGAACACTTCCTACACTGTATTGTGATATGTGATGAAAAATGGATTCTTTTTGACAATCACAAGTGTTTGGGACAATGGTCAGATAAAGATGAAGT
>CAUYRT010076057.1:0-133194 GCA_963574885.1 Lepilemur ruficaudatus
TATTGTAGCATGTATCAGAATTTCCTTTCTTTTTAAAAAATTTTTATTTGTAATGTGAATACATAATAGTTGTATATTTTTATAGGATACATATGATGTGTTGATACAGGCATGCAATGTGAATTAATCAAATTGGGGTAACTGGGGTATTCATCACCTCATGCCATTGATATTTCTTTGTGTTAGGAACATTCCAGTTCCACTCTTAGTTATTTTTAAAGCATACCCTAACTTACTGTTGATTACAGTCACTTTGTTGTGCTATCAAATATTGTTCATTCTATCAAACTATAGTTTTGCACCCATTAATCATCCCCAATTTATCCCCCATCCCGCGCCCCTTCTCACAACCCCCGCTATCCTTCCCAGCTTACGATAACTATAATTCTACCCTCTGTCTCCATGAGATCAATTGTTTTTAATATTTAGCTCTCGCATATGAGTGAGAACATGTGAGATTTGTCTTTCTGTGCTTGGCTTATTTCGCTTAACATAATGTTCTCCAGCTCCATCCATGTTGTTTCAAATGGCAGGATTTCATTCTTTTTGTGACTATACAATATTCCATTGTGTATATGCGCCACAATTTCTTTATCCCTTCATCCTTCTGTGTACACTTAGGTTGATTCCATACCTTGGCTATTGTGAATAGTGCTACAATAAAGAATTTCCTTTCTTTTTAAGGCTAAGTAATATTCCATTATGAGTATGTACACATTTTGTTTATTCCTTCTTCTGTGGATGGACACTTAGTTTGTTTCCCCTTTTTGGCTTTTGTACATAGTGCTGCCACACTCCGTGTACTTTTTAATGTTCCACAAATTTCTTAAAATTCTTTAAATGCTGTTAGCCATTTCACCATATAGTTCAGTTGTTTTTACACCTCTGTGTGTATGTGTGTGTGTGTATTCTAGTGGGAAGAAAAAGAAATAAACGAATGTAGTTCATTACCAACTTCCTTGGCCATTTTCCTTTTCTTTTTCTTTTCTTTACCATTCCTGTTTCTTACTTTTTCTCTTTTCCCACTTCTTTTTCTTTCTTTGCTTTAACTTCTTTTGTGTGTGTGTGTTCTTCTAAGTCCATTTCTCCCCTTCCCTTCCTTCCACATGGGCATGGTGCACTTATTGTAAGGATCCACTGTGCACACAAAGACCAGTCACCGTGGTGGGTGTGCTGCAGTGTTAACATGAAGCAACTCACACCCCAGCGGCAGTGAGAAAACATAGACCTCAATGACTATAGGGTGAGCTAATGTGGCCTAAATACAAGAACAGAAGTCCAGATACTGTTTAATCAGTGAGAGAGGTTATTTTCAGTTAGGGAAAATCCAGAAAGACTTTATTGAAGAGCCGACAATTGACCTGAACCCTTAGAGTTAGGCACAGTTGGGCTCACCAATAGTGGCAGAGATTTTCTAGGTTAAAGAAACAATGGGAAAAAGCATAGGCAAAGGAAAACCTGCCTTCTAGTACAATGTCTTGTCATTATGTCATTCAGACCTCTGTTCCCAAAAATTCTTTTTAGCTACCTTTTCAAATTTCAAAATAATATACAGAAAATTATTTATACAAGTAATAATTAAAATGAGCTCATGAAAATTATTTACTTTTTATGCACTTTGCCCTTTGTTATTGGTTTTAGACATTGTGTATTACAAATATTTTTCTAATTTGATCATTTATTTTTTGTTTTTTACAATCCTATTGTCCTTAAGAAAATAATTACTCCTGAAACTAAAAAGCAGCATCTTAGTAGTTATGACTAATGATAATAAGTCATCTGAATTAATAAAAAGTTCGAATGACTAATTTAGGATTTTAGTTTTATTATGTTAAAGACCTTCTGTCACCTGTGATTGCCGAACTAAGTCTTAGCAGTTAGAGCTCTTTAGGAACATGTTTTAATAAATAAATGGTGACTTGTTTCATTTTGAAGTACAAAGTTTATTCTTGATGAGGTCAAATGCATCTCTAACATCTTATTTATATTGTTGATTTGTTTAGAAAAATACTTTATCTTTAAAGAAATGTAGTTTTTTTTTAGTTTAATCCCTAAATGAATTATCATAAATTCTTAATTAATAGTTTCCCAATTATATAGTAAGGTAAAACAGTCCATATATACCTCATTTTATTGTTAGCACAATTGTATGTTTCTTTTGGGTTTTGATTGCAATCATGAGAAATTTGCTGAAATATCATATTTCCTATAATCCTACTGGTTTTACTGGTGATTTTAAGTGAAACAGCGTGTCAGAATTGTCTTTTGAAAACAGCGATGTTCACCCTCCAGGATCCGGTGTTGAGAGACCTCCACACTTGTCTTAAATTTTTAACATATCACCCTCAGTTCTCCTGCAGAAACACAGTGCTTTAGAACTTTCACATGGCTTTTTCTGTGACACATCTGTTCTTGCCCCTTCTTGGATTGGAATTCTTCAATGTCTGCCCATCATCTATGGGTTAAAGTCTGTTTGAGAGCAAAGAACTCTGAGTCAAGAAGCCCTATTTGATTTCCTATCCAAATCCTACATCCACCACATACTATGAGACTTAAAGAAAATTACTTGTTTTCTCCCAGCATCAGATTCCTTGTCTAGAAGATGGGAATCATAGTGGCCGCCCGCCAAGATTGCTGGAAGGCTGAATGAGAGTGTGTGTAAAGCCCTCTGCTCGTCCTCTGCTGCAGAGCAGGCCGGCAGGAGTGGCCACCGCTCCGCACTCCCAGCAGCAGGCGGGCTCTCCTTCCCTTCTCACCACACCCCCTCCGCACCAACCCCTCAGCGACACCACTGCTTTGTGGCACCTCAGCATGTAGGCACCCTGCTCCTCTCTCCCCTGAAGTTCTTGTCCACCTGTCAAACGTCCTCAAGTGTCAGTGCAGGCTGACATCTCTCTAGGGGCATTCCCTGACCCTGACTGCCCGAGCGAACCCAGGCTCTTTGCCCCTGCCCTGCTGGGCCTGGTGCGCGGTCTCAGCTGCAGGAAATGCCATAGCAAAGTGGGATTCTTCCCTTGGGTTTTGCTCCCTTGCTCACATGAATGGATTTAAAAAAAAAAAAAAAAATTCTAACTGTGAAATATTTCAGACTTGTGGAAAGCTATACTTAAATACCAGTACATGAACATTTTAAAGAAATACAGTTTTACAGAAACCCAAAACCCCTCCTATCCCACTCTCCTCTCTTTGCTGAGCAAACCATTAACCTGACGTTGGTGCTACTCCTTCTAATCCATGTCTTTATATTTTATTACATATTTCACCCCATAATTCTATAGAATATCATTTGTATATTTTTAAATTTACACAAATACTTCCACTTTTAAAGTGATTACCCAAATATTTAGCATGTGTAATTGACTTAACAGAGTCTAAAATTAACCACCGCGTTCCAAAAAAAGCGACCTTAGAACACTGATTCCAATCAGCCTCTCCTCTTCCATTTTTCATGTTTTTGTTGTTACTGTGTTTGTTCTACCTGCTTTTTAATCCCCAAGTTCGTCTTAACAGTAATGGTAAGTTACGTTTCATAGTTAGCGCTCACTTAGCTTTACCAGCCTGCTTTACTCATCCTGGCTTCAACTGCTCACACTCCTCTCTCTGGTGTAACATCCTCACGGAAGTGCCTCCTTTAGAAGTCATTTCCTATTGGAAGGCTGCAGATGTCTTTATTTCACCTCACTCTTTTTCTCTCCTACTTTTATTTAGGAAATTTTCACCCTGCAGAAATGTAAGATGAATAATGATTATCCTTCACTTAGATTCACCAACTGTTAGCATTTTGCCACTTTTGATTCCTCCCTTCCTCTCTCCCTCCCTCTCTGTCTATTCTTCTCTCTCTCTCTCTCTCTCTCTCTCTCTCTCTCTCTCTCTCTCTCTCTCTCTCTCTCGCATTCTCTCGCACTCTCTTTAGACTGAAGCATTTGAGAATTTGTTGCAGATATCCCACTCTAATACTCCAGCATCTGTAAACTCTGAGCATTCTCCTACATAACCACAATATTATCAGCCTTAAAAATTTAACATAGATTCAGTACTATTATTTAATACATAATTCAAATGTTCCTAATTGTAGCAAAAAAAGACTGCTACAATTTTTTTCCAATTCCTGCATCCAGTAAAGGATTATTTGCTATGTTTAGTTCTCATGTCCTCTTCATTTCCTTACCCTCAATCTAATAGTTCCCTGACCTTTTTTCTTGACATTGATATTTTTTAAAAGACGATTCCAGTCGTTTTGTAGAATATCCTTCCATCTTGGACTCGTCTGACTGTTTCTTCCTTGCTCCAGCGAAGTGACCACCTGGAAACGCCGGGCCTTGTTCAGTGCACCACGTCAGAGGCACTTGATGCCCGTTTGTTCATTAGTGACGATTTTGAGTGTGATTATTTGGTTAAATGGGGCCAACAGATTTGTCCAAATACCAAGGTGCATTTTCCCTTTGTAATTTATTAATAACCTGTGTGGCAATACTTTGAGATTACACTGTTCTCTTTCTTAATAGTTTTATTCACTGATGACTCTTGCCTCAATCAAATATTAACATGAGATGTTGTGTCCTAGTGATTGTTTTAACTTCTACCATTTTGTCTATGTTTATTCAATTAGCATTCATCTGTAAAGAACTCCTTTTCCTTCTCCACACTTCTATCCTTTTTTATTTTTTAGAAGGGACTTGTATTCTTTCTATTAATTCAATATGTTACAATTTAATCCTTCAGTTATTCATTTTTGATGCTCAAATTGTTTTACATTTGGCTGCTGGGAAACCCTTCAAAGTGTCTCCTATAGCTTTTCAACATGTTCTCTTCTGTTTTTGAGTATTTGTCACTTTCTGTCACCACGAGGTGCTCCAGGCTCATCTGTATTTTCCCTGCCCCAGTGTGGAAATCAGCCATTGTTCCAAGCAGCCCTGGTTCCTCTGAGTGGACTGTGATATTTAGAAACCAAGATCTGGAAACTATGTGTGCTTATTACTACTGTGGAATCATTGTTTCCAGGCTCTTTGGTGGACATAAATATAAATAAATCATAAGTTTACACTGGCACTTTTAACTCCAAATGGATATCACAGGGTTCTTTCTCTGCTTCTCCTATTTAGTATTTCTGTCTTCTCCCACAATGAAAGCATTGGTTCCCAATGACATTAATACATTTACTCACCTACTCAATCTTGTAATTCACACTAAATTGCTTTGGATTGCTATACCAATACTACTATCCACTACAAACTCACTAAGAAAAATTCAAGATTTTTTTCTTGTCCTTTTTATACCTAGGAGATGTCATGTTAAAGATTACAGTCAGATATTGGGTTCTAAACTTTCTTGCCTTAGTTCTTTCTTTTTTTTCCCCCTCTTCTGTGTATTATGTTTTCTATTTGATATACAGTTAGATTCATTTGTTTCTATGCAGGAAAATTTTTCTGTCCCCATTAATTTAATAATATATTTTAGGATATGTAAAGCATTAGCATAGTTCAGAAGTCAAAACTACATGCAAAGATGTGCTCAGAGAATCCCCATCCCTGTCCATATCTATACTTTGTATCCCAGTCTCAACAATACTCCGTAAACAGCCATTTTCATAAATTTCTGGTATATCCTTTCTGCTATTGTAAATTTGTTTTTGTTTTTTGCTTTTTAGGGATATTTCTGGTTTGTTTTTTCTCTCTTTCTTCTTCTTCCTCTTTTGCTCCCCTAAAATAAATGTATAGCACAGAATGGCAAAAAACTTTTGCAAATCATATGTCTGGTAAGGACCTATTTATTGTCCATGATATATAAAGAATTCTTACAACCGAACAATAAAAAGACAAATAAACTAATTTAAAAATGGACAAAGAAGTTTAATAGTTCTCCAAAGATAAACAAATGGCTAAGAAACACAGGAGAAAGTGCTTAACATAATTAGCCATTAGGGAAATGCAGATCAAAACCACAATGAAATACCTCTTCACACTCACTAGGCTGATGGCAACAATTTTTTAAAAATGGAAAATAAGAAATATTGGCAAGAAGTGGAGAAATTTGAACCCTCATATGTTACTTCCAGGAATGTAAAATGGTACAGCTGCTATGGAAAACAGGTTGGCAATCCCTCAAAAAGTTGAATTCAGAGTTACCATATGACCCAGCAATTCTACTCCTAAGTATATACCCAAGAGAACTGTAAACATATGTTCACCCAAAAACTGGTACACAAATGTTCTCAGCAGCATTGTTGATAATAGTCAAAAGGTAGAAACAACCCAAATAACCATCAAGAGATGAATGGATAAACAAAGTGTGTTATGCCTATTCATGCAATGGAATATTCAATCATAAAAGTGAATTAAATACTGCTACATGATAGGCTATGGTTTAGCTGTTGTCCCCTTCAAACCTCATGTTGAAATGTGATCCCCAGTGTTGGAGGTAGGGCCTAATGGGAGGTCTTTGGGTCCTGAAGGGAATCCCTCATGAACAGATTAATGCCCTCCCTTGGGGGTGAGTTCTTGCTGGTTGTTAAAAAGAGCCTGGCACCTACCACTCTCTCTCTGGCTTTCTCTCTTGCTGTGGGATCTCTACACACACTGCCTCCCCTTCTGTCTTCTACCATGAGTAGAAGCAGCTGAAGGCCCTTAGCAGATGCAGATACTCAGGCTTAAATTTTCCAGCCATCAGAATCATGAGCCAAATAACCCCTTTTTTCTTTGTAAATCACCCAGTCTCAGGTCTTCTGCTATAGAAACACAAAACAGACAAAGGCATGGTACAACATGGATGAACCTTGAAAACATGCTAAGTGAAAGAAGCTAGACACAGAGGCCCATACATTTTATGATTCCATTTATAAGAAATATTCAGAATAGGCAAATTCATAGAGACAGAAAGTAGATTAGTAGTTTCCAGGGTCTATGGGGAGAGGGGCAAAGGAAGGCAACTGCTAAAGAGCACAGGATTTATTTTTGGGGTGGTAGGTATGTTCTAGAATTAGATAATGGTGCACAGCTTTGTGACTTTAATATTATCATGTTGTATAAATATTATATAATAAAATCTACTCAGCTGTGCACCTTACAGTGGTAGCTTTTATGGTATATGAATTATATGCCAATAAAATATAAGCATACTTTATTTCTTAAATACTCATCAGCACCTTGTTTTTTTTCCCCAATTAATATCCTGTAAGTCAGTCCCCATCGGTTCATAGCAATCTTTACCTTTATTTTATTTTGTATCTGTTACATATTCATTATACCATACTTTATTCTATCAGTGCTATATGGACTTTTTTTTTTTTTGAGATGGAGTCTTGCTCTGTTGCCCCAGCTAGAGTGCAGTGGTGTCATCACAGCTCACTGCAACCTCAAACTCTTGGGCTCAGGTGATCCTCCTGCCTTAGCTTCCCAAGTAGCTGGGACTACAGGTGCATGCCACCACACCTGGCCAATTTTTTTCTATTTTTGGTAGATATGGGGTCCCACTCTTGCTCAGGCTGGTCTTAAACTCCTGGCCGGAAGCAATCCTTCCATCTTGGCCTCCCAGAGTACTGGGATTACAGGCGTGAGCCACCATGCCTGGCCCTATATGGACATTTAAACTACTTTCAATACTTTTATATTATATGTAATAACACAATATTTGTGCATTTTTGTATAATTGGAGATAATTTTACCCTCATTCTTGAATGATAATCTGGATATATATAAAATTCTAGGTTATCTAGGTTTACTTTCTTTCGACCTTTTGACACTATTATTACATTTTCTTCTAGCTCCTTTATTTTTCTGGTAAGAAATCTGTGTCAGTGTAGTTATTCTTTTGTAGGTAATCTTTCTCTGTGGCTGTTTTTAAAATTTCTTTCTCCCTTGTCTTTGCTGTCTGCAATTTCACTAGGTAATTTATTTTCTCCTGCTTAAGAATCATTATGTTTTTTATGTCTGAAGAATCATGTCTTTTATTAATTCCAAAATTCTTAGCCTTATTGTTTCTAAATATTGCTTTTCTTTCACTTGTTTTAGTTTAATTCTAGAATTCCTGTTTAAACATTTTGGACCTTCTTATTTTGCCTTATTTTTTCTTAGCCTCCCATTCACAGTTTATATCTCTTTATCTCTTTTTGCTCCATTCTGGAAAATATCCTTGATCTCTCTTCCACTCAATTATTTCTTTAGCTTTGTCTTACCTGATATTTCTCCTTACCTTTGAGTTTTGAATTCCAGTGACTACATTTTTCATATGTAGTTCCATTTGCTGCTTTTTAAACCCATCTTTTTTATAGTGTTCTATTATTTTGTTAGAATTTTAATTCCTTCTTTTATGTTTAATCATTTCAGACTTATTTTATGATCTCTGTCCAATTATCCTATTGTCTCAAGTTGAGCATGAGTTGTTTTTTGAATGTACTAACTCTTCCAAAAGGTGGCTGTTTGTGTGTGTGTGTATCTATATGTATGTGTATGTGTATGTGAGAGAGAGAGAGAGAGAGAAAGAGAAAACTCATTTTAATTGTTATATTCATAGGATTCCCATGTTCCCTGGATTATGTAATTGTTACACCATGGGATGGTTTCACATATGTTTGTGCCATTGTCCCACTGGCTTCACTGGTCTGGAACTGGTTTAAATTAATTTTTCAGATTAGGGAGTCTTACAAAACATAGGTGGTATTTCAGTATCTTTTTAATCTTCTTATTTTCTGGCACATGTTAACTGTCTTCTTTTTTTCCTATCAAACTTAGTTCTTCATTTAAAATGTCTTTCTTATATTTCACCTAGAATTTTATGTGCTTATAGCAGGAATAGGGTTTGTGATAGCACATTCTGCCATGTAGCTAAAATCAGAAATCTTTAAATAGATTCTCTCTTTTTTTATTATAGTTATAAATATAAAACATAAAATTTGCTATTTTAGTGGCACCAATTATATACACAACATTGTACAAACATCACTAATATGTATTTCCAAAATGTTTTCATCACCCCAACAGAAACTCTGCACCAATCAAGCAATGATTCCCCTATTGCTGTCTCCCCACCATCCACTTGTAATCTACCTTCTGTCTCTATGAATTTGCATATTCTAGATATTTTGTGTAAGTGGGATCATACATTGTCCTTTTGCATTTGATTTATTTTACTTAACCATAATATTTTTAAGATTCATCTACATTGTAGTATGTGTCAAAGCTTCATTCCTTTTTATGTCTGAATAATATTTCATTATATGATGTATCATAATTTGTTTATCCATTTGATGTACATTTAGGTTGTTTCCACCTATTGGCTATTGTGAATAATGCCACAATGAGCATTCATGTGCAAGTATGTTTGAGTCCCTATTTTCAGTTCCTTGGGATATATATCTAGGAGTGCAATGGCTACATCATACAGTAATTCTATGCTTTTAAAATAGATTCTTAGCAAAATAAAATCAATCACAAAGACATAGCACTCAGATAGCAAAACTGGTGAGGATCTTATATTATCTTGCATCCATTTTTGGTTAACATATATTCTAAGTTAAGAACAATACTTTTTAGCCCTGGAATGGCCCAGTTTTTGTTACTTATTGCTCAGCTGTGTACACTGTATCCATCTAGTGTGATTTTCAGTGGCACTAAAATAATTTTAGCAAGTGCTTGTGTGCTTTTGTTTACTTTTTTTAACTGTTGTTTCAGGAGGGGTTTTTGTTTGTTTGGGGTTTGGGAGTGATATGAATCAATACTATACTCATTCCTGCTTCAATACATTGTTCTCTGGCCTTTCTTATCCCTCTGTGACGGCTGCTTAGCTTTCTTCTATTTAACAAACATTTATTGAGTAACCATAGTGTGCTAGATTCTGCAACAGCAATATAGTAAGACATGGGTCCTGGTCAATGAACCAGATACACACAGACAAAGGATGATTGTAGAATAATGTGGTTAGAGCTATAATAAAGGAATGCATAGAATGTTCAGGAACTATAGTCACAACCAAGATGAGGCCTGGTGTGTGTTTTTTTGTACATTGGGCTGCAAAAACCAAGCACTCATTTAGGTTCCAGCAAATGATGGAAAATTCATTACACAAGTACACATGGAAATAAGGAAGGCAGAATCCTTAGGAATGATGCCAGATCCAAGAGAGAATCTGTTTGGTCTAGTTCCCTGCTATGAACCTTGTGTTAAGACACCACTGACAGATCCCTTTGTACCCTACAGCCCAGATGCCCATCTGTGATCCAGTCAGCTGTGACCAGAATGGCTGGGTCATTTGGAAACAACATAGTGATTCATGCGGAAGGTTCTCTTAAAAGGATGACATTCTGATGCTTAGCCCATCTGGTACAACCTCCCTTAATCTCTTCCTTCCTTTAAATATTCTAGCAACTCCTCTCAAACTCTGATCACACTTAATCTTATATTGATAATTGTCTTTTTCCTCCAGATCGCTTTTAATATATTGTGTGTGTCAAAGGAAAACCATACTCTTTTGTAGGAGAATACATGATAAGTTTATTTTACCTGTGTCTCTCGGGTATCTAGAGTAGGAGTCAGGGAAACAGCATTTTGGGGGGGCGGTTTCAGGAGAGAACTCATTTTTTTGTGCCTTAGAATAAAAAGACAATGAATGACATTCGGAAGACGTGGGTTGGAGTCTCCTACTTCCGCAGGTGTTCCTTCTCCCACCGTAGGTAATACTGGAGTTCCGGGACCGGCCATCAGGAGATGACAGTGAGGCCACACCAGGATGGCGGTTCTTAGGTGGGTGGGAGTGGGGAGGAGGGGAGGAGGACAACCCCATTGGCTGTACCTTTTGGGCTCTTTTCCTCGTGGTTGCCCTGAAGGTTATTTATTCCTGGAATTGGCTTTAAAAATAAATAGGAACTTTTTTGGCACAAGTAACAGAAGGGTCCGGGGCCAGACTGTCTTCAGACACAGCTAACCCTCATGCTATACTTCATCAGAACCGTGTTCTTCCATTTCTGGGTTCTGCCATCCTCCGAGTTGGCTCTCTTCTCAAACAGACTCTTGAGTGGTGACCACATGGCCACCAGTTACTCCACACTTACATCCTATCTCAGCCGTGGCATGCACCATCTACCCCACAGGGGCTGCTGCCTGCCATGTGAGAAGGGGCTGGCACAGCGGGCAGGGTGGAGTGGCCTGTGCACATTCTGAAGAGCCTCTCCATCTTCCTGCGTCAGCAGCCTCTGCTCAGGCTGGCATGGCCACCTAGCAGTACTAATTGGCCTTTCACACTTTCGCGTGTCCCTAGCTCTCCCAAAGATGATAAGCTTGGGAAACGTGGAGTCTGGTGCAGCGTCTTGCAGTTACCAAGTTTGTGTAGATGGAGTTGGCCTATATGTGCTACCCAGTATGAGGTTGTATTATTCTAAGAATAACAAGTACACATTTTCTAAATGCAATATTTTAAAATTTACTGCAAAGAAGGTCAATGATTAAAAAACCATCTCTTAATTCTCACGGTCTATGGTTTTATCTTGTGTACCTTGCTTATGAGGCACCTCTTCATACATAAATCAGCCCCCTTTGAATAATAGTTAAATCCAACAGGATTGAAACACAGCCTTGAAGACATATAATGAGCAATAAGGATTATTATCCATCTACACCCCCAGGGATGTGAATATTTTATATGAGAAAAAGTAGAGGCCAAGGGCAAGGTTCATTTAAAATGTATAAAAATAATAAAAGCACCGGTGGATTGAAAGCCCATCTGAAAGGACTGTTAACTTTTTGGTGATGCTGATGTGGAATCATTGTGTTTCTTTGCAGAAAAAAAAAAAAAAGACACAGTGTATGAATGGCTCCCTGCATCGTGCTGCATCAGCAGACAGTCGCATTATTTTTCTGTGGAATGTGCAGTGCTTTGTGCCTCTGTTCTCTCTTTAGCACATAGAGCCACAGCAGAGAGAGAATCTGAACATTCACAGAGAGACAAAACAAAAACAGATTATTCTGCTGTGCTGCTGCATGGCCACAGCACAATACTCTGTTCAAAATTGTCTCCTGTCAGGCACATTTTTTAAACAGTATTATACTTATAAAGGCTCTCAGTGTTGGAGAATTTGTATGTAGGGAAAATAGCTGCATGTTGCAGAATATTTCCTAGAGGCCAGATTTTTTTTCCCTCCCCCAGGGAATCTGTTTCCTTAGCATTTTGGAATGTACCTGAGTTTTCCATGGTCACTAAAACGTACTGAGTAGTTGACTGTACCATTCTGTTACATTAAGTCCTGCCGGCTTGGTCTGATGCTTTAACAGGCCTCTTAGAAGGTCTTTTCTATACCCCAGTCGTGGTTTTTGCACAGACACGCAGTCCAGGCACAGCTGGGCGGAAGGTGTAGAATTGGACATCTTCATTTCCCAATTGCCCTGTAAGTAGTCTTCAATGTTAACTTTCAGAATGCAGGTCACCTGAAAGACCAGTTCTTGGCCCTTCTGCCTGAATAGCTGATGATTCCTCCTCTTGCATCCATCATGATCAATTATCCAGAAAAATTGATTATTCAGATCGTTAAATCCCC
The DNA here is from genome assembly GCA_963574885.1 of Lepilemur ruficaudatus. NCBI lineage: Eukaryota > Metazoa > Chordata > Mammalia > Primates > Lepilemuridae > Lepilemur > Lepilemur ruficaudatus. The sequence continues at coordinate 12,521 of CAUYRT010076057.1, forward strand.
AATTAGTCTGGATAATCAGCATCCTATTGTAGCCCATAAATGTGGCCTGTGCTGCAGAACAGGGTGGGCTTCGTCCTGGCGCCCTGGGGCTCTTCTCTCCACATGCTCAGAAGTGCTTCTCTCAGTCCCATGCTTTCTGCTCTGTTGGCTTTCTGCTTGCCTTAAATGCTGCGAATGCAGGGCCTTCCTAAGGTGGTGCCCTGGACTCTGTGTCATGGGGACTGGAGTGACCCAGCTGGGGAATTTCCTCAGTCTCTTCCTTTTTTGACTGGAATAAAACATACCCAAAACATGGGTCAACTTTAATGTACGTGTCCTCACATACCTGCAGTGGCTGTGAGAGTGTTTCCTCTACCAGTGGTACTACTAGATTTCAAACCCATGTTCACCTGGCCAATACTCTTTCTTAACTAAGAAAGATGGCGGCAACAGAAATTAGGTTACCTGCTGCCTTAGCCCATTGGGCTGCTGTAACAAAATACCATAAGCTGGGAGGCTTATAAACAGCAGAAATTTATTTCTTCCAGTTCTAGAAGCTGAGAAGTCCAAGATCCAGGCACAAGCAGATCTGGTGTCTGGTGAGGGCTCATTTTTTGGTTCATAGATGGGGTCTTCTCACTGTACCCTCAGCTGGTAGAAAGGCCAAACAAGCTCCCTCAGTCCTCTTTTATAAGACTACACCCTCATGACCTAATCACCTCCCAATGGTCCCCACGTCTTAATACAATCACACTGGGGATTAGGTTTTAACATACGAATTTTGGGAGAACGCAAACATCCAGACTATCCCACCTACCTGAGGTCTTATAGCTGGTGAGAAGCCAGGCCAGCCAGCTGTTTCCTGGACCCCTGTTTTGTCATTAGTGTTGCATTGGGTGTTGGGGCAAGGGAGATTGTGCAGGATTTGAAAATGAGTGAGATGAATGAGGAGCAGGCCCTGCCCTGCAGGAGCTTAGGGGGAAATAGTAAATCCCCCTCAATAGTAGATGATAGTAACAATCTAAAGTGGGTGCAGATAAATGACCTGAGCGAGCTGAGTTGCTGTGGGGACATTGATTCACGGTGCACCTTGAAGTGGGAGAGCGCTCCAGGTAAGGCATCAGTGTGAGCTCAAGAGGGGAGCACATGGGGCAAGGGGCCCAGTTGAGGGAGAACGAAGGTTCTGCAGAGTAAGTCTGGGAAACAGACCAGACAACAGAGGACCAGGAATGGAGTTGAAGTTTATTCTGTGACCTCTTTGAAGGTTGAAAGCCAAGGAGCTATGTGATGACAGTTGTTTTAGGAAGACAAATCTAGCAATGGAGCGATGGGCTGAAGGATCACTTTCTAAATTGTGTTTCTTAGGCCACAGGAAGGGAAGCTGGCTTTATGTCTTCAGAATTTGCTTTCAAATGGTAATGTGTATATTGTGAATTCTGAGAAGAGGAAGAGTTCCTAGATTTATTTGACCACAAAACCTCTTTTTCACAGGATCTGGTGCGTGGTAGACCCTCAGTGTTTTTGCATGAACCAATAAGCAAGTACAACACAAGTGTGCCACAGAATGTGGTTCAAGAAACACTGCATTCTTTAGAGGGGCTGAAGCAAGAAGGAAGGCCCGTGAGAGGCTTTGATGTTTATGCAGGGAAGATGTACTGATTGCTCAAGTTGAGCTTTGATGGGCTGAAGATAGAGAAGCCAACCACTGACCACCCTTCCAGGCATGTCTTTCCCCGAGGTGGGCTTGGCTGGGGCCCCACTTCTGGGCTCTCCTGCTCCCTGGGCCCACCACCACAGTGACTAGCACAGGTCTGACACGTGGGAGTTCAAGACAGTTTGTGGAAGGAGGAGGAAGGGGACCTCAGGGACTTGGCAGGCGGGTGGAGAAGAAGACGACCTGACTTCTTTATTTATATGTTGACTTGCTTGAAAAATATTTTCAGTCCTTAACCAAAAAGCACAGTGACCTTTCCACTGCACCGTCTGTTTGTACTGGATGCAAGTGAGAGTGTCCATGTAAGGGCTCGGAGAAACTGCGGAGGGTAGGGTGCAGACAGAGATGGAGTATGCGCTCCTGTTTTTCTCTTATTCCTCTTTCCCCACCCCTTCTAAAATCAGAATCTGTCCTTAAGGGGGCTTTAATGACAGGGGACTCAGTCAAAGTGAGGAAGAGTTTGCCTGAAGGAAGCATCTGGGATGTGGGCAGAGCCTGGGCACTAGGGGCCCTGCCCTGTAAGCCTTCCAAGAACTGATGGGTGTTGCAGCTCCTCCAGCTCCTGGTTTAGGTGAAGCCTGCCCGGTTCTCCAAACTGCTCCAGGTCTCCTGGGCTCCTGGAGGCTCTGGGTCTCTTCTCTCCCCTCCTCTGACCTTTCTCTTCTGCCTTAGCTTCTTCTCCCTCATCCATTATTTTCTCTGGAACGTGTCACTGCTGTGCTAATGTCCTTTCCCTCATAAAATTCTCAACTTGCCTAGACCTCCTTGAGTAAATTCACCAGTGGGTTATTCATATTCTGTTCTTGTCTCCATGTACAGCAAAAATAAGAAAACTCATTTTGGGGCAGATAGATGCTGACCCTTAACAGTTTCTCTTTGCTTTTCTTCCACGTGTTCTCCTTGTCTTTTGTTTCACTCATCTCTAAGCCAGAGTACATGAGAATGACTGATTTGTGACTGATTTGCCCCAGATCACACGTCTGGTTTGTGGCAGTACTGGGAAGAGAGCCCAGTGCTCTATTCTACCATACCCACCCCCTTCCTCAACAATGCCTGCTTTTCTCTTGCTTTGTTATAAAGACAGAAGAGTCTACTCCAGATGTTGAGAAAAGGTAAGGAGCAATTATGAAAGCCCACTACTGGGGATGGCTTAGCATTTTGCACTTAGTGAAAACCCATTTTCAGCTTTTCCTCATATTTGGTTGAAAGCATTTGCATTATACAGTTCATTTATGCCTTTATCGTAATTAGGTGCGAGTCGCTGCTGCAATATGCTTGTCTACGTTATTATTGTGTTTGCCTTTTTTCATTCCTGCTCATCTTATGTTATTTTGTCTTATTGGCTTCATGTCAAATGTTTTAGATATTTATAATATTCTGCTTTCTGAGACTGGGGGTGGGGCAAAGATTGTTATGTCAAAACTTCATGGAAAATGAAGAAGTGTGTATACATATGTACACAGACAGAAGAACTGCACTGAAATCACAGTGAGGCTGTGGCAGACATGAGAAAACGTAAGATTAACAGCTTAGAGGGTTTTCATGCTCCTGGAACTCAGAAATGGTATGTTTGCAGTTGCTGCACAAACATGGGCTAATTGCGGTAGCTATTTTTAAAAGGAACGTTTGAATGACTAAGGCAGGGAAGTTCAGAGGCCTGCTCTTGCACATGCACAGTAATCGTTCCCAACTCGTATATCAAAATGATTTTTTGCTTAAGGACAGAGTGTTGGGTGTCTGTGACGGCCACAGTGACATGGGGCTGTGAGGTAGCTCCAAAGCAGCTCCAGAGGAGCAGGGACAGCCCACTGTGTAATTAAAAGCTAAATGGAATGTTGAAAAAATGCCCATACAATATGATTGATTCATTGATTCACTTTTTTTGAGAATTTAAATGGGACCTTCACAATCATTTGAACTTTTAAAAAGAAATCGTTTTGAAAGTCTCTGAAAGTGACTATGTTTAGTGTATTTGAGTGACTGGTGAGATTGGACTCATTTTATGTGGGCATTGATAATATGGGTGCAGGCGTCAAGTGTGTAAGTCATATTTTTCTTAGAAATCTTACAATTGCTGGTTATTGACGTTTATGGCCCCGGTCCCTGCAAGCTTTGAATTAGCCCCTAAAAGCACAAGGACTCAAGGGTATTTTCCAGATAGCAGAGTCTACGTGTGCATGATCAGGTAGCGGCAGGGCTGGGACTAGCAGAGAGAGCAAGAGCTCAGTTTCTCCCCTGTTCTCTGTGGCTCTTTAGCAAAGCCAGGTGGTCATGGCAATGGGGAAGGGACCCAGGTGAAGCCAGGGGAGTCTGATCGGGTGTCCTGGAGGGCATGTATTCTAACCAAGCACCCTCTGTGGCCAATTACAAGTGTTAGGGAAATTGATAAAGTCCCCTCAAGAGCTGAGTATTGAGTTGCATTCTGACTCGTCGTTTTTTACACTCTGTATCTACCTTTTCCTAGAGCACTGTGTCAGAAACCTGGCCTGGCCAGGTCACAACTTGGATAATTACTCATTTTGTAGATATTTTACTTTTTTTCCCTTTATTTTGCAACCTACCACTTGTTCATCTCTTTATTCTTTACAACCTCCATTAAATGGGAGGGGAGAGTAAACTCTAAGAAGGCTGTCCTGTTACTCCTCAGTGCTCTTGCAGAAAAGGGGATTATTTGTGCTCTTGCCCTTATCTTAAGAGACAGTCGAAAGTTGACTGCTCCTGCATGTCGGAAGCAAATCAGTCATTTTAAGCATTTCCTAGGTAATGTTTAACATGGCCTTAAATAATTAGAGGCTTGCTAGGAATTACTTATATGAGCCTATATTACACACTATGCCTCTGTATGTGTGTGTGTGAGAGCATTGTATTTCTAGGAAAAATATTGAATAGCAGTTTCTTTAATGAATAATTATATATTAGAGAAATTTATCAATACCCCTCCCAAATTCTGTATCCTTCATATTACCTTCCATCTTCTGGAAAGGAGAAAGTTATAGAAGATAGATAGATGGATAAACAGATGGATAGATAGACGATGGATGGATGAATGGTTAGATGGATGGATAGATGAATAGATGGATGGACAGAGGGATTGATGGATGGATGGATATATGGTTGCATAGATAGATGGATGGATAGATATAGATGGGTAGATGGATAGATAGAGGGTTTCAGCTTCTACAGCAATTCTTGATTTAAGCACAGTTGCACACTCGCTGTGTAAAGTTGCTCATCGTGCTGAGTGCCTGAGCATTTCCCATTTTGATGACTGTTCTAGGCCCAAAGACTCACAGACCTGAGGCAAATCTCCATCTAAAATCACTACCATCATCTCTTAACAAACTGACTACAAAGTAACTGATTGTTTTCTATCCTAATGATAGAATCCTAAATCCTATGAATGAATCCGAAAGTAGTATAAAAAATACAAAGATTCTGTCTGTTGCATGGGCCACACATTTTCAAAATTCTTTTCAGGCTTATTCGGAATCTGACTTGGCAATAAATGAGAATCAATCACTTGATAGCTTATCTGATTTCTATCTATTATCTTGTAGGCAAGTGTCTCTATTTCCAAGCTAGCCTTCATCATGCATTTAGCTAATATTTATTGAAGCTCTGTGTTCTGTTGGGAGTTATATGTGACAGGAGAGTGGCTGGGACATCAGGTGTTCAGCTGTGAGCATTTCGCTGCTAGGAAGCCTCCTTGCACCAGGACACAGATAGCTGTGGGCACTTTGGGAACTCAGAGACGAGCTTCTCCCTGCCCTTAGGGGCAGCAGGCAGTCCTGGCAGGGGAGTTGGCAGTTGAAATGGACCTTGAGGGGTGGGTGGGTGGACTGTAATAAGGAAGTGGGGAAGGGGGTGTCAGGAATTCAGGGCTCCTGTTTGAGCAAAGCCAGATGAGCCAAACTCCTAATCAGACTTAGAGGAACTTTTGCAGGGCCAGCTGTCAAATTAAAAACATAAGCCATGCCTTTGTTTTCAGAGCTCTCAAGGAGGAAAAACTAGGACATCCTAGACACAGTTTTGATTTCTAACAAGATTACCTCAAAGTTACTTTCCTGCTTATACAAACATGTATGTATATAGAGTGGTAAGTGAATACGCACATGCAGGCGTGCACACACACCTCTCCTGCACTCAGGGTTTACCGTCACCGTGTGAAGATATGAAGATGTAGGGCTCACAGATCCTGATCACACTCTCAGTAAAGCAGAAACAGCTTATGTTGTAATTCTACTTTTCTATTTCAGGGCCTGAGAAAGTCAATTTCATGGGCCTCATATGCAATTCATAGTTTTGTTGGAATACCCTTCTAGGCAGGGATTACAGAGCGACCTTTCGTTTGACTTGGTCTCAGGTCAGCTGCCCCACGTGCTGCCTTCCCACCCCAAACACAATAGGAGATCTGGGCCCCGGGTACTATGGGCCGTGTGTCTGCCATCTCAAGACCGTGGTATCCTGCAACACTTAGGAAGCATCTGTGTCCCTCTCAAGTCTCTCCGTAGGAAATGACATTGGATAAGCAGTTTGACTGACAGCCTCCTTCTTCAGCCGGCCCAATTTATCCTCTAATAATTTTCCACATACATGCTTTCTCACTAATGTATCTATACCACTTACAGTTTTATATTTCACCTCTTTTCAGATTAATCTGTTGGCTTAGAATTATTCTTCTATCTATTATTATTACAACATTCAATGTAATCATCATTAGCCCATTAACTCATAGCCATTACTATCATTGCTAATATAATGACTGTTAACTAAACATGAATAATTTATGCCATCACTAAAATAATTACTATTATTAACTATATTCTATCTCACATAATCTATCTTTGCTGCTTCATCTCCCTCTACTTCCTTTCACCTTCTCCTGGCAACTCTATGTTGCAAACTGAACAACTTAGAGTTTCCTGCAGACTCTAAGAGCCAGGCTTCTCTCCCTGGGCCATAATGAATGTGTGTCAGTGATCAATGAACAATTAGTTTCTCTGCCAAGGCGAGACCTCAGGTGAATTGCTGGTTTTACGGGCTGTGTGAGTGTCCCAGTACTACTCTTGCTCATTCAATCAGACTTTTGCCTTTGCCGATGCCATAGGACCCACTTATGCTGCAGCTGAAGCGTCAGAGACAGGTCTTGTGCCCTGCCCTCCCCTCCCATCGAGTGAGAACAGATGGCATGTGGAGGGGGCGGAAGGGAGGAGGTCAGAGGCTGGAGCTGCTCTCTTACTCTTCCTGGGAAACTGAAAATACCGATAATATCAAGGTGTTGACCAGCACATCACCATGTGTTCTATGCCCCGTAGAATCTATTTCTGATGGAGCATTAGCTTAGAGCTCTTAAAGACTCTGATTTATTAAGTGATTCCATGTTGTTGTGCTGGGCCCTGTGGGGTAGTTAACAGCTGTTAGCCTGAAGGAACTTATGCGTCTCGTTAGGGACTACAAAGTGTAATTAATTCATTAGGATCTGCTACATGTCAGAGGCTGCACTAGACGCTGGGCTGTACTCACACCTCATGTCTCAGACACAGGCTTGGACCTCAGGGAGGCCACAGTCTTCCGAGGGAGAAACCTGCAAAACAGCAATCAAGGACTTCCTCCACTCACACCACTGACCACTGGAGTAAGCACAAAGGCTCTGGGGTCAACGTGGAGGGGTCGCCTGATTAACTTGGGGGAGGTGCCAGTTCTGGGAAGGCTTTGCAGAGGAGATGACAATTAGCGGGAACTTTCAGGATGAAAGGATGCAGTTAAGAGGCCTGGGTGAAAGGGCAGCGCAGGCAGAGGGAACCACGTGCAGAGGCATGGAGCCATCTCAGGAATGGCAATGAGTTCATTCTGGGTGGTGGCCTGTTCATGTTTGGGGGAAATAAAATGTGGGTCTAGGGATCACACTGTGCATACTGAGACTTCTGCACCTCATTCTGTGGGTCCTGATAAGTCATTGAAGGGTTTTAAGCCAAGGTGTGTTTTAGGAAGATCATGCAGGCTGCAGCATACAGACCAATTTGAAGGACAGCTTTTGCAGTATGTCAGCTGACATATGATAAGGACTTGAACTCAGAAAGTGGCAGTGAGCATAGAGAAAGGAGAGTGGACTTGTGAGTTTGGGGAGTATAGAATCAGCAGGATTGATGGTAGAGTAATCTGTGGGGCTAAAGAGAGGGGGACATCCTCTCTGAATTTTGTGCTTCTAGCTTGAGTGACTAGACAGGTGCTGGTGGCGTTTTAGTGCTCAGGATTAGATAAGGAAAAGATTTAGGTGGTAGGGCATGGAAAAAGACAAATAAGTGAATTCTGCTGTGATAAGTTGCATTTTAGGTGCCAAGATGGAAATGTCCAGAAGGCAAATTGGCACTTAAGCTACAGCTGAGGTTGGAGATAGAGATTTGGAAGTCATTACTTTAGGATGGTTTTGAATGATCTCAGATCACCCAAGAAGAGGGTAGAGGAAGAATGTGCAAAGAACTCACCAACATTAAGAGTGAAGAAGGAGGATAAATAATAATAGAAAGCAGTAGATGGTGAGTGTCAAATAGAACATATAAAGGACATAAAGCAACTGCTCTAAAGTTACTTTATGAAAAGACAAATCTCTTGAATTAGAGTGCTAAAGAAGGCTTTTGATGATCACTTGAGGGCCTTCTCTGTGCCAGTCTCAGGTACTGCAGCCTCGAAAATGAATAAATACCATGCCTGCACTCAAGGGAAGGCAAAATAAACAGATAAATTATAGATCAACTCTCTAATTACTATCCTTGAGATATAAACAAAGTACTATGGGAACACAGGGTTCATTTTCCTTTCTTATTATAAAAGTAATAAATGTTAATGTAGAAAAATTAGGAAGTACATATAAACAGAAGATATATAGAACTCATAATTCTACAACCCAGACACGTGACTCTTAAATAAAATAGCACAATGGGATCATACTGCACATACTATTTTGTAAACTGTTTCACTTACTATTTTATTATATAATATTAACAATCTATGGTATCATTCTAAATAGCTACCTAGTTTCTTTTTTAAGTGAATTTATCATAATTTATTAACCTCGTTCTCAAGCATTGAATATGTAGATTGTTTCCTGAGTTTCGTCACTGAAGACAGAACAGCAAATATCCATATAGCTGCATCTACACAAACATTTAAATTATTTCTTTACAATCAATTCCCAGAAGTGGAACTGTTATGTTAAAGGGCGTTCTAGTTAAGCTTTTTAGTTACAAGAACTAGACAACCCCTATAAGCTTGCTAGCTCCAGTATAAAAATGGAAAAAAGGGAATTGTTATGAACAGAAGGAAATGAGGGACACACCCAGGCCTCTCAAGAAACTGGACATGCAGCACCCCTGGATCGAAAGCACTTTTTCCTGTTACTCAGGAGCCACATGGCCTCTTGTCCATGCTTCTCTGTGCCTCTCTGCTCACTCCTCTTGTTCTCTAGCCTGGTTTGCTTACTTCTGCCACCAGACTCAATTTTGTATCGTGACTGCTCAGCCTCAGTGGCTGATAGCAGTCTCTGTGTTTCAGTTAAAATACTTGAGGTGGTGAGTCTGACTGGCACATTCCCACCAGTCCTGAGTCCCAGCCAGCTAACCTTGGGCAGCCATGAACTTGGAGTTGAGGGTGATGTGCTGGAGCCTGCTCACCCCAGCTAGTGGGAGTTGGGCCTCTTCTCCCAACTCCGGGTTCAGTGCTGTCATGCTCGTAGCTAGAAATCTGCCATGGCGGGAGTGCTTACACCAAGAAAATCAGCAAGTGCTATAAATCGGGGCCACTTGTGAAATATTTGTCAGATTATCACTGAGTGTCACAGAGAACACAACCATCTGACTCTTTGGGAAAGGGATGTGGCCAGTGACAGACATTATAGAATATTTATGAGACAATTTAATTTTCTTAAAATTCTGTAGATGTTACTTCATTCTATTCTTGTGTTTTAATACAGAGTTCTTTGGTTTTCATTTTTGTTTTCTTTAGATTGCTTTAGTTTGATCTATCTGGACTCTTGTAAGTTTTATTTGTTCACAAAGCTTGAACGTGTTACTGGGGTATGACTATAGTAACTCTCCTTTTGTTGGTACTCAGTAAACCCTTTTTTATTTGATGAAGCGAATCTTTTTTCAAGTCAAGGAAGTTTTTCCACATTGTTAATTTGATTAATGTTTTTCTGTCACTTATTCTGTGTTCACCTTCTGGGTGTCCTATTGTGCTTATATTGGATCTCTCAGATCAGCCTTCCATTTTGCTTATCTTTTCCTTGTCATAGCTCACTTAATCTATTTCCTCTAAATTCTAGGGAAAATTCAATTCCAGCCAAATTCACTGATTTGATTTTATGCACTATGCAATCTGTTCTTCAAGGCTTCTATTGCATTGTTAATGTTGGCAATTGTATTCTCATCCGAAAGTTGTCCTTTCTGATCTCAGATTATTCCATTTCCATGTCTACAGTATATTATTGACACCTCTCAATGAGTTTTTTTTTTTTACTTGATACAGATTCTCTGATCTGAGTCAATTTGATTCAGAAATTTCCTAAAGCATTCTGTTTTGTAAGAAGAATGTTTCTTTATATTCTTTAAATTGATCCCTTTATTATGGACTTTTTACTGTGGACTTTATCATTGGGGTTATTTCACTTTTATATTGCCACATTAATGAATGTGTAGGCTGTACTGAGGGGACTACAGTTCAACATAATTGGGTGAAAGGAGTTTTATTACAGGGCTGAAGGAATTCTTTTCTTCATTTGTTTTAATAATCCAGAATTGCCAGGGCTCTGCTCTTCCCTCACTGGCACTTAGTGTATTTGAGAGGTTCTCAAAGTGGAATCCCCAGACCAGTGGTGTCAGCATCACCTGAGAGCCTGATAGAATGCATATTCACAGAACCCACTCCAGCCTTACTGAATCAGAAACTCTGGGGGTAGTGCCTAGGAATCTGCATATCAACAAGCCCACCAAGTGATTTTTGTGCCCATCAAAGTTTGAGATGTGCTTATTTCTTATTACTTGGTTTCTAGCCATAGCAAGTATGAGCCAGGTGTAGTTTGGTCCCTCGTGCCCACATCAGTGCTCTTGCAGGAGCCGTTTGCAGATTGACTCAGCCGATCAGTCAGCTCCACCGGCTGCCCTTACCTCTAATCCTGGCATCCTGACCGTTGTGGAGTTTGTGCCATTCCCCAGGGCTCCCTTGCACTGTTCTTTTGCAGGTAAGAGTTTCTGACTGGTAAGCCTTTCCGTCACACAGGGCTCACTCACTCTGGCTTGCAAGAGTTCTCTTGCGAGTGGTGGTGATCTTGATTCCTGATTTTCTGTGTGAATATGGATCTTTCCCTAGTTTTTACCCTTCAGATATTTCTAGAGGGATTTAGGAAGAAGTACAAAATGAGTGAATTCAAATCACCAAGAAGCAGAAGGTTTTTTTGTTTTTGTTTTTGTTTTTGTTTTTTAACAACAGTGTTTGGGATGCCCTGAGGGAGTATAACCACAGAGAATTACAGGGTAGAGGGAAGCTGTTGTGATTGTCTGGGTGGGAGGTGAGGAGGGCCTGGCCTAGGGCTGTGAGTGGCAGTTGGGGTGGGGAGGAGTTGGACTCCCAGGTATTTCTGAGGTGCAGTGGACCCCCTTGATGCGCAGCTTAGCATAAGGAATGTGGGAGAGGATGGAGTTAAGGAGGCTAAGTTTTCTAGCTTGGCTGGCTGGTGACTTCTTGGAAGACATCAAATGGTGTTTGGCTTTGCAGAATGGTGGTAGTGGATATGTGAATAGAGGGGGTGGCCATTCCTGGCTATGGCGTGACATGACAGGGACATGAGGACAAGCATGTTGCGGTGACAGGGGATACTCTCCCCTGCTCCTGTTGCACCTGGAGCAGTCCTGGTCATGTGCACATTCACTGTCAGACAAACAAGATGAAGAACTGATGCTACCAGCCATTCCTTTTGGGTCTCTTACATTCCAGTTTGTTACTGATGAAAATAGTGTTGGGGACATTTCTCCAGGTTCCCTGACAGACAGCCAGGGAGAAGCAGCCCTGTTCCTCAGGCTCCTGGTACCTCCGATTGGCTTGTAGCTTTTCCCAAGCCATCCCTCTGAGAGTTTTGGCATGTTAATTTTCAAGTTTGCGAAGTGGCACTAAAGATAATAATGAATTTCTTCACCCATTACCCTCCTCCTATCTGTCATAATTTTTCCCACTTAAAATGTTTGTTTTCCTTGTTCCTGCATGTGTGTGTGACAGGCGAGGGCCAGCCTTCACAGTAAATAAGCCACTTGTCTGGTACTTCAAGTCTTAGATTCTCATTCCTAATTACGGCCATTGTAATTTTCACCCGGCTGGTGATGTGAGGACATCAGCTCGAGCCTCTCAAGGGCTCCACAACCTGCTAGATCCAGCCTCTTAATGTGACCCTTAACAATTGATTTTGTCAGCTCACTTTCCCTTTTTCTCCTCATCCCGTGGTAGCTTAGAATCTGTCTGCTTGTTCTGAGCATGTAATGAAGCCACGCCAGCCAGGCCATCTCGGAGGGCAGGGACCAGGACCAGGGGCTTCTCCACGGCCTTGTTCAGAAGGAAGCCCCTGGCTGCCCTCTTGCCATGGGAGCTACAGGAACACTGAACAGGGAGAGATGAGTTGATAACATGAAAACTTTTTATCCGTTATTAACACACTCGGCATTAAAAAATAAAAAGAAGCAATGAGGAGAAACTGAGCAGAAATGCCTTCACATTGAGTTTGCTTAGAGGAAAAAGTGCGCTCAAGTTTCCATCTAGAGATTGCAGTCAGTGATGCTACACAATGTGTTCTGTCACTCAGCGTCCTTGCTTACGTTGTTACTGGCAAGAGTGATGGTGTTTCTGCCATCGTTAGGAGAGACTATCACTATTAATCTCTAGTCACCAAAGTAAACAGTTTTAATCCAGAAGCAGAATGGAGACGAACGAACGTGCGGAGGATGCTTCGCTGGAGGCTGCACGTTCTTGTCGGTCTGCCGTACTGCTGCGGCCTCAGAAGGCCAGCCCAGGCTTCCTGCAGTGGGTGGGGGCTTAAGGCACTAGTCCCTTCCTCCCTCTTCAGCTGGAGAAATGCTAAGTGAAAGTGTGGTAACATTCAGAGCAATCTGGGAGGAAGAGAGGCTCTGACCGTCTGCTACAGAAGGGCTCTGCAGGTGTGCCCTGCAGCCTGCTGAGAGCTAGCAAGCGGCCTCCCTCCCTACTTGGTGGAAAAATAAAGGGGCGGGCCTTGCCCCTCCTTTTCCCGTTGTAGAAATAAAAATTAACTTTAGGAGTTGTGTTTTTCTCAATACTTTGTATTTCCACAAGTAGGTTTTTACAATAAGTTTTACAAACGTTTTATCCCTTTTCACATCCTAAAGAAGGGCTGCGAAGGGTGTGAGAGGTCCCCCGCAGCAGGGACCTTGAGTCACTTCAGGGGAATCAGCGCCTCCTGTGCAGAATCACAAATCAGCTTGTCTAATCTTACAGCACCAGAATAAACGCTAACAGAGTCCACAGAAGCGTGCGTTACCGTGGAGAGAGCGTGGCCTTTGGTGCTGACCAGACCTCTAGACGGTACCACTGACCATTAGAGGAGCCTTAGCCGGCTCATCTGAACTCTCAGCTTGGGCGGTTGTGGACAGTGAAAATGATGATATATGTGTGGACACTTAGCATAATGTCTGGCATGGAGTAGGGGCTCAACAAATGTTAAGTGTGTTACGTTTGTCTATCAAATGTTAAATTTGTGTCTATCGTCTTTTCCCAGTTTTCTCTGGGGTTGGTTAGAGTTGAAATGTCATGAAATTGTTTTGATTTCAGATTCACCCCTTAAAGCACAAGCTGTCACATGCAGGCCACAACTTCCTCCGAGGCAGCAAAGCTCGGAGGTTAAGAACACAGGCTCTGGCGTCACAAGATCTGGGTTTGTATACTGTCTCAACCACTTGGTGACTGTGTGACCTAGGCCAAGTTGCCTGACGTTTCCATGTGTCAGTGTTCGTAGCTGTAAAACAGAACAATCATTTTTCATTTAGGAGAGAGGGTAGGCAGAAGCCAAGTTTCCAGCAGGATGTGGGGACCTGAGTGTAAATGAAAGTCTGCCCCAATATTCCGGTCACTCTTAGGGCTTAGCTTGGGGCCCCTCGATATATCCACCAGGCTCCAGGCCACAGAAGAATTCTAGATCCATCCACCCGTAGGTTTCCACTGTTTTGTGTAAGGGGCAGGTGAGGGCTGACACTCTTTTCTCTGGCTTAGATTTCAGAGTTGGAATTTGGGAGGCTCAGAAATCACCTGTGAGGTCTTACTGAACCAGGTCTGATGTCACATTAACTGTGAAAAGACTCTGAACATGTTGGTATTTGAGAATCCTTTTAAAATATATGGTGTTCCAAAGCAACCATATGACTTATTGAAATAATTTTTTTCATTCAGCAAATGTGGGGTTTGTTCATTTCTCACCTATTTTTAATTCGGTGTTTGGGGCATTTACTTCATTGAACAGCTACTACATGCTAGAGACTGCATTATATGCACTGTACATATGTTATTGTATTTAGTCCCCACAACAACTCTGCAAAATAGGCATAATCAACTTCTCCTGGATTAAAGGGGAGCTTGCCAGGGTCAGAGAGCAAGGGAGCAGCAAAGTCAGGACTTAAACTTCAAGGTTGGTGGCTTCTAAGCCTGTGCTTTTTCCATGACACTGTCATTTCAGAGGCTGCATGGTATACTGTGGCTAAAGACCAAACTCGGCTAACGTCTGCTGCAATAAAGAATTCATCTGCTTTCTCTTCTACTGTTTTGTCCAACTTGTTTGTCTGGACATACTTTGGTCACTTTAGAGAATTCTGCTTGGCAGTAAAAATACTATCCTCTAATTTCATAAATAGATTGGGTTTTGAGGTGTACTTCTTTGCAGGAATCTAGCTCACTTAATGTCCTTAGGTAGTGAAAATTGTGGTCATGACTGAGGTTCTTTCCTAAGTTAACAAATGATTGTTCCTCACCACAGAACTGTAGGAATGACCCTTATAAATGAACACATTCCTTGCTTTTTCTTGATTGCTGACAGCAGCCACTGTGGGGCCTCAGTAGAAGAGTATGTATGAGAAAAGCCAGGCTAGAATTGCAACAGAGGGGAAAAAATAGGAAAGTGATGAATTATCTTTCTATTTGCACCTTCAAAAATAGGTTAATGGTTTCAGTGACTGGGTCTGTCTTGATTAGGAAGCATTAATAGCAATTAATGATATAACTTCAAAAAAAGGTATAGGAAAATTAATAGAATTCTTAGCCAACATAAATTATAGTCATTATCTACTGTATCCAGAACCATCAGGGCTGCCAACCTAGTTGATTAAAGTACAAGTGGATTTTTTGGTCTGAATTCTCTAGATAACTGAACAAATCTTTTCTTGATTTTTTTTCAGTATAAAATTTCCTATGGTGAGCTAATGATATTATTTAGTTTAAAATGTCTTAACTCTATGCCTTAATTAAAAACCTTTCAAAAGTTAATTTGATTAATATATGCACATTCTGTATACATGTGCAAATATTATTTGATTGTAATGATGCAATTTTTTAGTAAAAAAAGAAACTGCTAAAGTGTGGCAAAGAATAGTTCAGGCCAAAACATATGAAACCGTAGGACTGATTTTATCTAGCTTTAATTCTACTCTGCAGTAGAAACAGAATGTATTTTCTTTGGAAATGCCGATAATATCAAGAATAGCAACAGCAACAACAATAGAAATGGTGATGGCTCACATGGATACATCCTTAATCTGTATCCAGGACTGGGGACAGCACTTCACCTGCATCCTTGTTCATCTTCACACTTACAGCAACCTTCGCGGTAGGCAGTATTATCCCACTTTAAACAGGAGGAAACCATGGTCCAGAGATGGTTAGGAATGTGTCCAAATTCAAGCAACTGGCTGGCAAGGCTGAGACTTAGGCCCAGGTGGGGTAACCCCAGGTGTGTACTCTCAGTCTCTCAGCTGAACTGCTGCATGGAAGTTGGCTTACTTCAAGAAGATAAAATTTGTCTCACTAGACCAACTCTCAGCTTCATTCAGTATTCTTTCTCACTGTCACCAGAGCACACATCAGACACAGTTCTCCTTCCTGATGTTAACTCTAGACAGATAGGAATGTCCCTCAAAAGAGTCTAGGCTGACTGCCTTAAAATTTTATTATTGGTTGGAAACCGGTGTGTTTGTTTTCACTCTCGACTAAACTATTATCTGGGTAAAGTTGGCTTATATTTATCCTCTTATTATCCTTAATGTCAAACTTTCCAATAAATTCCGTCACTGACTATTGAGACTTGATGAACAGTCTCCATTGATCTTACACATATGTTTCAGGGTTTTATGGACTTCAGTCACTTTGCCCACCACGTTTGTACCTTAACCTATAAGGAACATATAAATAGGGCTCTTTTTTTTTTTCCTTTCCCCAAGAATGTTTTTGAAGGTTAATTTCAGGATTCTCTTGGCATTCATGGACAAAGCAGCAGAAATGTTTTTCTAAATTCCTTTGAACAAAATATTTATTGAAGTGTTATCATTTATAATATACACTGTTTGAGGGTTGTAGGGATTTAGAAGAAAGGGTCAGGGAGATTAGGGAAAGTTTTGGAGGAGATGAGATTTGGTCTGGTCCTTGAAGGACATTGGCATTGGCAGAGCTGGATGGTTATTTGTGGATGGTGGGGGGGAGTTGAATATTAGCCAGGCGCAGATCTGGGAAGCAGCAGACTACACAAGCAGGACAGAGAGAAACCAGCAGGATGAGAATTGAAGAGAGGCACAGTGGAGAGAAGTGGAGGGTAAAACTGGATTACAGTCATGAAGAAATGCGTTGTTAGGCAACTTTGTCATGTTGCAAACATCCTAGAGTGTGCTCACACAATCCTACGCAGTCTAGCCTACTACGCACCTAGGCCAAACAATCTAGCATACTGGTCCTAGGCTACAAACCTGTGCAGCATGGTACTGCACTGAATACTGTAGGCAACTGTAACACCATGGTAAGCATGTATGTATCTAAACATAGAAAAAGTACAGCAAAAATATGACACAAATGGTTTTTCTGAGAACAGGGATAGGTGCCAGGAAGATAAAGAGAATTTGAAATCTTAGTGAGTCTTATTAATCTCTCCCAACCCAGGCAAAAGGGTTTAGACTTGAAGTGGCAGGTGGTGGAGCAGTTGTCAGGGTTTGCATTTGCTTAGGGTGTGTTCCAGGAAGGTTAGCCTGAGCACCTGTGGGAACAACTGCAGCTGCAGAGCTTCCCAGCCCTCTCCGCTCTACGAGCTTTTATCTATACTGCTCATGTGTGGGCACACCTTGGACCGCTTTGTCAGAGTTAGGATTGGGTGCTAGTTAAGAGCAAAAATCCTGGCTGTAAAGCCCTGGGCTTATATCCCAGCTCTGCCATTTAGTGGCTGTGTGACCTTGAGCAGATAACCTACCTTGCAAGTCTTAGTTTCCTTGTTGCTCAAAATGGGAACAATACAAAATACATATAGTGATGAATGCAAGATGGTTAGCACGACATGTGGCCCACAGAAACAGTTAACAAATGTTTGCAACAATCCTTATACTCTCTGAAACTGTTGCCCCTCTGGGATCTTTCATTCTGTTCACAGCCTTCCTTCCGTCTGCCTTTCCTGACTTCCCCTGTCTTTGCCTCATCCATGCCTAATTCTTCTCCAGTCCCCCGACCCCTATCCCTCTCCTAGCAGCCCTTCCTTCCTACAACCCGTGGGGTCCACGTCTTGATTATTCCTTTGCATGTACCAGTCCTCTCTTGACCTTCCAGAGAGGCTGCCTTGCCAAAGCTCAACCCATCCTTCATCTGCTCCCTCCTCTGCAGGGCTGTGGCTCCACCATAGTTGGGTGTTTTCTAGAATCTTTGGAGGTGTCAGCCCTGTACAGGAATCCTTGGATTCGTCCCAAGTTTCCTCCTGCCTCTTCTGCCCTGGTAGTTGGTCCAGACCTTGCCTCCTTCCACCCTACTTCCTGCTGCGTCATGTTCATGAAAACAAACTGTTTTTGTTTTCTTTCACCTAACTGGTGAAGGGGTGAATATAATCCTATTTGGAGAATAGATCACCCAGCACAGAACTTCTCAAATTGAATGAAGATTCACTGAGATGATGGAGACATCACCAGTCAGCTTGTTAACATTTAGGCTCAGACTCAGCAGGTCTGGAGTAAGGCCCGAGACTCTGAGCTCCCAGGAGAGGTCTGTGGTGCTGGTTCTGGCTCCACTTGCAGGAGGAAGGAGTTGATTGACATGTATCGAGTACTCACCATGTGCTGAAAAATATGACCTTTCCTTGGAACAAGCTAAAGCTCTACTCCCAGAGCGTGACCGGAGCCCAGGCTTCAGGGGAACTGGTTGGAAATGCAGAATCTCAGCTGCATCCCAGAGCTGCTGATTTAGAATCTGCAAATGAACAGGATCCCCAGGTGAATCATACATACACAAAAGCTTGAGAAGCACCCACTTGGAAGATATAAATAAAAAGGTCTTAAGAACATTTGTGGTTTTTCAGTGCTCAAAAAACTGAAAATACTGGTGTCAAATTAGGTTAATTAGGAAGTGGGTTGAAATTAATTAGTCAGAAAAGTCTTTCTGAGGAAAACAAATTTTATGCTAGGTTTAGAAGAAGAAAAGGTATTTATAAATATATTTAAGATTTGTATTTTTAGCATCAGTTTGAACATCTTATCTATAGCCATTTCTTAGAGCCAAGATGTTTGCATATCTTGCTGAATTACTTTTATTTTGTTATTTTTATTTATGTAATTAATAGCAAATTTGCATGTATAATCACTTCTTGTCTTTTCTAAATAAATATGAATAAAAACAAAGAAATCACAGAGTACTTCCAATCTGAGAGACATTGTAAGGATTCAACCAAAGGCAGCTCCCTTTTTTTGGAAGAATAATTTTGGGGAAATCCTTGCCTTATATTCAGGCTTGTGGATATTCGGGCCTGTGGGGTGGGTTCTAAACTCCAGGCACTACGCCCGTCTTCCCCAGTGAGTTTCACTGAGCATCCATAAGCTGACTGATGCTATGCTGGCTACCAAGAAAGTGCCATCCTGGTTTTGTTCTTTCTTCTGTGTGCTGGCTTATAGGGCATTTTACTACTTATGCATGAGTTTTTCCATGGATTGAACAGAGGTTAAGTGAAATTTTTAAATAAATGGATGATATCCTCTTATTGGAAGCGTTGGGAGAGGTTTGGGAGAAGTGCCTGTTGTAATTGGTTTGCCATAATTACTTTTGGATTTTCTATAAATTTGCTATAAATGTTATTCATGCTGCCTCACGGAATGCTGAGCACCCACGCTGCTTTAAAACTATTATACATGAGACTACCAAGCATCTGAAATGTTCTTGTTGTTCATTTGTTTGAATTGATAGTTTGCACAGGCTAGATTTGCTGAGTAATCATCGACCTTCCGTATTTTAAATAGGCCCACACTGACCAGCTCCATTCTTAATATATTTGAACAATCACACAATCACTTTATTTTTTATTCACCTGCTTTCCAGTCTACATGAACAGATTTTTAATGTTACCAGCAGTACACTCCCCTCTCAATGCTTCTGATAATGTACTTAAAAGTGTATATCTTAGGAGGGATCTTAGCTGTGTTTTTGTACACTTAATTCTATATACACAGCTTCTGCCTTATACCCTCTCCTTCTCTCTATCCTCAACCTTAGATTTATTGTCAGTGTTGATTTTAGACCAAAATATAGATGAGATTGTGTTGACATTTTTAAAAAAACCTTGCTTTATAGCAGATTGAGTAGAGAACCAGTTGGTTTAAATAGATAACCTTGGGTCATATCAGAAAATGTCTTGTTCTAGCAGAGTACTCTATTCTTGCACTGTGGGACTGACTTTATTCATTTAAAGGAAGCTGAAGCAGACAGGAAAAGAAATATTTTCTTCTCTCAAGATTTCCTGATTTGTTTGTGCCTCTGTTGTGACACCTAAGAGTAATTCTGATATAGCAACTTCTAACAAGAAGAAAGGAGATGGGAAAACAGAAGGGGAAACGCCTCTGTGGTTATGAGCTCTCGTTCTTCACTATCAAAGTTTCCTGTGTCCCAGCTGGTTCTGGGGTCTTCTTTGCTGTGCTCCTCACCCAGGGCAATGGCCATTCATTCCCAGAGACAGATGGGAGGGAGAGAGCATGGGGTATGCACACGTGAGTGAGAGAGAGACAGAGAGAGACCCAGAAAGAAGCCAAGAGCCGCTGCTCCTGTCTTGTCCTTGCGCTCAGGTTGAGGATAGCAGTGCTCTCTCTACAGCCACATGTGAGAATTTATTCTTCTCAGGACTGGGGCTCTCTACTCATGGTGATAAGTACCCAGAGAGGCAGAGCCCACTACATGCCCTGGTGTGTTGGGAGCAGTTAATCCCACCCTGTTGGTAGATGATACAGCCCTGCCAGACCCACCTAGAGCGGAGGCAGGGCAGAGTACCCACTCCATCCCCCACAGGGAAGTGCTCCTTGATCCTGATGTCAGAAAGTGGACATTTTATTTTGAAATAAATATAGTCAAAGGACTTGGTTTGCTATCAGGTTGTTTACTTACTGCTGATTTGTTCTAGAACATTTAATCCTCATAGTTGCTTTGTATTGGTTCAGATAGAAATCCTGAAAGATTTTCTGCCTCACAGTTTGCCTTCCTCAGCGATGAAATAAATAAGACATTGATTATCTGAAAACATGGCAGAGGAAGTATTCATCAATGTATTAGTATGAACATTCACTTTTAAGGTGGGAATACATAAGAAAAGAAAATTCCGTATGTCTGAGAAAAAGTTTCTTCAGTTCTGGGTATTACCACCTTTCATTGTTTAGTGTTTCACTGTGACTTCTAATTTGCGAAGCTCTGGTTTTATTTAAGATGGGACAAAATGAAAAGGGCGGTCGGTCACCTGGTGGTCCATGGGGTGCCCTTTCTGGTTAGGAACTGAAGCCTCGAGAAACCTGTCTCTCTAAAGATTGGCCCCTGGGCTCTGTGTGCTTTTCACACAGCTGGGGGAGGGTGTAAAACATAAAGCTTTCTGTTGTATGTTGTTCCCACTAACTGAAGTCTTCACAAAGTAACAGCCCTGGGAGTATTCACCAGGAGTATGGCTTCCCAAGCAGGCTTCTTTATAACTAAACTATGAATTTACCTTCAGCTTCAAATGCCATAATTTGTAGTCAGTGAGTTGAAGAGTGATATCTGTAGCAAGGGAAAATAACTTCAATTTAGTCTGATTTTCTAAAGATCTTTCTCATGTTTTAAGGAGGGGGCCTAATTGCAATTTTTCAAAGCTATGTTCTCTGAACAGGCTGGGACCCCCTTCCCTCTTATTTATCTCCTTTTTTTCTTTCTCTCTTGTGCTCAAAGCATTTGTTAAGACAATTTTCTTTTTTTCTCTGGGGACTCAAGATTGAATTTCTTTGTTCTTGGTTTATCTATTAAAGATACTTTTCTAGTTACAGATACTGTTTCTTTACATGCTTTGTAAAGAACATCTGATTATCAGCAGGATTTGAGCTCAACAAATAGTCACAAACATCCCAGGAGCAGAGCTATGCTGCTTTCCTGCAACATGCATACAAAATTCTTGACTTGGGGAAGTCTTAGGAACAGGTGTTGATATCTGTTTGGAAAATGTAAAGTTAGATTCATTCAATTTAGCAAACATCTTTTAGGCACTTACTGTTTGCCACATGTTCAGATCCATACAGGGGTTCACAACTGTTATGTGCCTTCAAGGAATTTACAAGGAATGGGGCTGAAAGAGATGGACTCTTGTCTTACTCACCCCAGAAACAGAGTATGTGAGCTCAACGAAGATGGAGAGCAGTAGTACTGAGAGGTGATCCAGGAAGTATGGGGAAAGGAGTGTGCAAAGGAAAGGTGCCAATAAGAGTTCCTGAGTGAGCCCATCACTGTGGTGGGCAGGTGGGCCTCAGCCCCCCAGAAGACCTTGGAGACAGCACAGAAGCCACCCTAATGGGAATGAAGTGGCATCTCTGTGTTGCTTACCCAGAGGGGAGAAAGCTTGGGTATTTATTCATCAACTTCCCTCTTGTATTGGTTGAGAACAACTTTTAGGGAACATTATGTTCTGTCTGTCTGCCTCACCTTTGTGGGCCAACCATACCCCGGGCCAGAGAATGGCTTGGAATTGGCAGGTGTTTGCCGGTGAATGGTGAATGTCAGGGACTATGGGCCGGGCAAAGGCAATACCTGCTACAGAGCCATATTAGAAAGGTATAAAAAGTACACTGCATAGCTTACACAAAAATATACAAAAATGGACTCAAATTGGATCAAAGTCCTATTAATAAATATAAGACCTAGAACTGTAAAACTCTTAGAAGAAAACAGGGGAAAAGTGTTAGGATGTTGGATTTGGCAATTATTTCTTGGATATGACACCAGAAACACAGGCAACAAAAGAAAAAATAAAAACTTTTATGCATCAAAGGACTCTGTCAACAGATTGAAAAGGCAACCCATGGAATGGGAGGAAAGTTTTGTAAATCATGTATTTGAAGGATTAATATCCAAAATATATAAAGAATTCTTACAAGTGAACAACAAACCTAATTAAAAAATGGGCAAAGAACTTGAATAGATATTTCTTCAAAGAAGATGTACAAATGGCTAATAAGCATATGAAAAGATGCTCAACATCACTAATCATTAGGGGAATGCAAATCAAGGCCACAATGAGATACCATTTCATACCCATTAGGATGACTATTATTAAAAACAGAAAACAAAACAAAGACAGGAAATAAAAAGTGTTGGCTAAGATGTGGAGAAATTGGAACACTTATGCATTGCTGGTGGGAATGTATAATGAGGTAGCCACTGTGAAAACCAGTATGATGGTTCCTCAAAAAATTAAACATCGAATTACTAAATGATCTGATAATTCCACTCCTAGGTATATACTCAAAAGAACTAAAAGCAGAAACTTGAATAGATATTTGTATACCTATGTTCATAACAGCATTATTCATAATAACCAAAAGGTAGAAGCAACCCTATTCATTGACAGATAAATGGATAAATAAAATTTCATCTGTCCACACAATGGAATATTATTCAGCCTTAAAAAGGAAGGACATTCTGACACATGCTACAACATGGATGAACCTTGAGGACATTATGCTAAGTGAAATAAACCAGACATAAAAGGACAAATACTGTGTTTTGTGTACCTCATTTATATGAGGTACCTAGAGTAGTCAAATTCATAGAGATAGAAAGTAGAATGGTGGGTGCCAGTGGTTGGGGAAGGAAGAAATGGGAAGTGAGTGTTTAATGGGGACGGAGTTCCAGTTTGGGAAGATAAAAAAGTTCTGGAGCTAGATGGCAGTGATGGTTGCACAACAGTGTGAATGTGCTTAATGCCACTGAACTGTTCACTTAAAAATGGTTAAGATGGTAAATTTCATGTTATGTGTATTTAACCCCAATTAAAAAAAAAAGTGAACCACAATACAAAGAGGGAAGACCACTGTAACTGAGGGTACTGGGAAGCCTCCATGGAGCAGGGATGCTGGGGCCTTGCTGGATGGGTGGGATGTCAGGAGGCAGTAGGGGTGTGGGGAGGAGGCAGGACTGGAGAACATTGTTATCGGTGGGGACACTTGGGTCAGAGGAGGCAAAGGTGGGGTGTCCCAGAGAATGCCACATGCTCAGGTGCAACTGAAGCTCGGAATATTGGAAGTCAGGAGAAGACTCTGTGAAAGGGCAGCCCTGGTGGCCTGGCCATGGTCACCTTGTTCCTGTGCAGTGGCTGAGGGCTCAAGAGCAGAATGGTTCTGAGAGAGACTGCGCTCAAGATTGGAAGACGAAACCTCTCAGCTATATCACACTTGGCCCTGCACAGTTCACAGATCCAGAAAGGAGAGACTTGTCCCAAGGACTTCACTCTGGGTCCACTCAACAGTTATTTGCTGAGCCCCTGCTGCACATCAGGTCCTATTCCAGGCCGCAGGAATGCCTGTGCTCACGGTCTTACGCCAGACCCGAACAGAAAGAATGCCAGTGCTCCTTCAGGTGGATTTGAGAACCAAGGCAAAACCAAGGCAGGGAGTGGGGCCTTGTCACAGAGCCACCCAGCCTTCAGGGGGACAGTGCAGCTTGTGGCCTTGCTGCTCTTCCTAAACAGTGGGTTTAAAATGAAAATGATGGTCTTATGGACATTAAAAAAAAAATCAAAAGTCAGTTTTGACCCGTCTGTTCCAGTTTATTAAATGCAGTGGTGTGAATCCTACAGATCTAAGAATATTTGGCATTTAGACTAACAACCTTAATGTTTCCTGTCTCTCATTTCAACTTTGAAAAGAACTTTCTGCCAGGGAGCTCCTACAGTGGGAGTGGAGGAGGCCCAAGCCTTCAAAGGCCCCTGCCAGGCGCCTGCAGTTTCCCATTGTCCTTGCTAATAGCCTCAGATGGCATCAATTGCCCTGGTGGGCTTGGGCTCCATGCCCAGATTTGCATGCTTGGCAGAATTATTCAAGGGCATTTCTTACTGCAGCTCAGAGTGATCTGCATTGTACCTAGTTACATTATCAGTAATTTTAGAACTCCATTTGGAAAATTGACCTAATCTCATGAAAAACACCCTCTTACTGCTTTGTCCACCCAAACTGTGTATGGTCCCAGTCTTTCTGTTGGTTGTAGTTCTTCTATGAAATGACAGATTATGCATTTATATGTTTAAATAAAAAGCAGGTTCTCAGCTGTTGTCTTTTGAATCAGATATGGATCACTGTGGTGTCATCATGCCGTTCCTAAATCCACACTCCTATTTATGGTTTGTCAATTTGTGCTCATCCTGAACATACACACGTAAGCCAACTGTAGAGTTATCTTTTATCACCTTCATTTTTCTCTGCCCAGCAAAAATCCGATGAAAATACATCCTTTGTTACCTTCCATTCATTTCCAAATGCACAAGTTTTCAAATGTTATAAATGAGAAGAAAAGAAACTGCCGGATTGTTTGTCAAACTATCATGTTATTTTATTTATTGTCTTTTGTCAGTAGAAAAGTCCAGAAGTGTATTGAGATAAAAATGGAAGTACATGTGATGATAAAATTATAAAAGGGATATACTGCTGTATTTCTTCCTATTTTTTTCTTTCCCTCCTGTTGGACAGTAAACAGAAGGAATCTAGTCAGCCATGTACACTGGTCTCTAGGGAACGCCTAGAGCTTTCCGAATTGGGTTTGTCCACAAGAACGCCCAACCCCTCTCAGCACACCTCAGTTCCACCTCCCGGCACTGTCACAATGCCTTTGTGATTTGTGATTGGTTCTGGCTGATGAACTATTAATATAAAGGAGACAGCCTTTAAAAGAATCGATGTTTTCTTCTCATACAAATTATTAGCCCAGAAATTTATAAACCACCCCCACCTTTTCAGGAGCTGAGCGAATATAAATTTAAAAGTGAATTTAGGGAAAGTAAAAGGTGGGAGGAATTTTCTATTTAGTGAACATGATATTTTCCTATTAGGAGAATTTATTTCAGTTTTCACGATAAAGTGGGTCTCAAAATTGGCCAATTCTGCCTCTAGAAACTTAACTCTGGAGTGCTAAGGAATGACCAGGGTCTGCCTGCTGCCTGAACATCTTTCACTGTGCACATTATAATGAAAAAAAATTTCTATGGATTCTTGGAAATATACATTTATGTCTAAGTTTTAAAAAATATGTACACTGGGGGTTCAGAATTCCAGTGTGAACTATCAAGATGGCAGCTCCCCTTGGTGCAAGAGATCAGACACATCTGTTTCTTTGAGATGCTTTTGCAGTCAGAAAAGCACTTACTCCCTTTGCCAGGCCATTTTAATAATGCAGAGAAAGATGACAGACTTCAAGTGGGTATAAAGGCAACTGATAAACAGAAAAATCCACCTGATTTTCTTTAAGTGAAATGTCTTGAAGCTCTTTTCACCCAACCCCCAAATGAGTAGCAGTGCACCTTGCTATGCATGGGGGAAGGCTGAGAACCAGACAAGACTGACCAATTGTTCTTTTCATTGTCATAAAGCAGGTTGAGCATGGCCAGAGCCAGCCCATCTGCAGAAATTGACTTGCAAAACTGAACACAATAGTGACTCAAGTTCCATAATGTCCTAAATGTGTTTTGTGGTACAGTGAAACACTTCTTGGCAAAGGTCAGGATAGCTGACCTGATAGCTCTGCATTCCTTAGCAATCATCCTACATGGTAAACTCAGATTGATTTTCAAAAATTGATGGCCTGGCTATCAAAATGGGCCAGCAAAACCCATCTCTACAAATAATTTTTAAAAATTAGCCGGGTGTGGTGGTACAAGCCTGTAGTCACATCTACTCGGGAGGCTGAGACGGGAGGATTGCTTGAGCCCAGGAATTCAAGGGTGCAGTGAGCTGTGATCATCATGGGTCTTGCTATGTTGTCCCTCCAGCTTGGACAACAGAGTAAGACTCTATCTCAGACTTTTTTTTTGAGCAGAAGTAGGTTTGATCTTACACGTGGGAGTTCCTATTCATTAGGAAAACAAAATTGCCTCTTTCCTTAGCTCTCATAACATCTTTCTCTTCCTTCTACCACTTCTCTGGCCACCCGTCCGTACTGTCCTTAGTGGATGTCTTTCACCTGCCGTTTAGGTCGGTGCTCCCTGGGCTTCTCTGAGAGGCCTGGCTCCCATCCTCGTTCATCCTGCTCTTGTGGCATATTCTCCTTTTCTCCTACTTTGTCACCACACATATGCCCCTGACCCTGTGCCCCTGGGTGCCCCACAGGCACTTTCACCTGAAGCACAGGCTTCTTCCCCGAACGGCCCCTTCTCCTCCCTCCTGACGTGCCAATGGCTCCCCCCCCCACCAGTCCCAGTCTGTCTTCTGTGTCCACTGGTGATGAGCTGCACCACCACCCACCTGACCACTCAGGCCACAGCCTGGAGAGAAGCTGGCAGCCACAGCTGCCTCTGGTCCTCTCGCCCCTCCCTCTTATCTCCAGTCAGGCCCTCAGTCTCACCCTTCCTCTTTCTTCGTGCTCCTTGGGACACCCTTGACTCACCAGGCTTCGATACCTTGTCCCTGAGCCCTGTGGTGAGCTTTGGCTCCAGTCTGCCCGCTGCAGTTCGTTCTCACACACTGTAGACAGTGTACAACCTGATCTTTACTTCCCTCCTGAAAGCCCTCCAGTGACTCTCCATTCCTCACTGGATAAAGTCTGAACTCAGCTAGACCACCCACCGCCAACCTCCTCAGTGGCCAGCTGTGGCCACCCCCAGACCCTCATCGTGTCTCAGCCATCAAGAACTACTTGCATTTCCTTCTGTTCCTGAACTGCCTTTCCTCCCCTCGTCTGCCAGGGAAGATCCATCCTCTTCCCTGCTCAAGCCTTTCCTAATTCCCCTAGAAGAAGTGATCGTAGCACCCCCCATGCCCCACCTCATCCTTCCCCTTCACCTCTCATCGCTCCCTCAACAACGTATTTGTACTTGCTCAGTTCATGTGGCTGCCTTCCTCTGCTAAACCCGGACCTCTAGATGATGCAGACCTCACCCAGCTAAATGTTGTATCCCTAGTGCTAGGGTAGGGCCTGCATCAGGCATTCCAAATAAGTGGCAATTACTACTGTCATTACCATCGTGCAGCAGTAATGCTCTGATAATGACAATCAACGCATTATATATGGACAAGCTTAATTCTTCTTTCAGCCAGTGCTTATAGAAGGGCTGTTGTAGGCTGGGCACTTTGCTAAGTTCAAAGATAACAACAACACGTATGTCCCTCCTGTTTCAGAAGATGGGCAGGTCTATCAACAGATAATACTGCTAGAGTGAGACTAGGGCAATGTCCAAAAAGGAGCCAGGGAACCCACAACACTGGCTGGAGAGTGATCCCTTCTTGTTCTTTCCAGATAACCAGTGGGCAAAATTTTAACAAATTTTTGTAACCATTATCTCATCTGGACAACACAATCAATGAATATTATTAATGAATGTTGAAAAAAGATTCAAAATAAGCCAATAAAGAACTTATTGCTCAACACTGAGCTTTTAAAATAAGGTCTTTTTCCTTGGTTTGTTTTCAATCTTATTTCCTCTTTTGTTTCTACAAATTTTACAACAATTGTTTTGGAGCAGGAAGATTTTGAGGTTTGAAATGGTCCTGTAGACCTCCTTACATGTTTGCTTTTTGATGGGATCTGTTAGGTTTATTCCGGGTGGGAACCCGAAAAGTATGTATAGGACAGAATGCACTTAATACAAAACTTAGGCTTGTACAACAATAGCCCCAAGAGTCTGGAGAGTCCCCAGAGGTTGTAAATCTAACAGACAGCTGCAGCTGGCATTCCCATCACCCCTGATAAGGACAAGGCTATCCCCCTCCCCTATCTCTGCAGGTGTTGCTCACTCCCCACCCCTGGAAAGCCGTCTATACAACCCAAGGCTCTCCCCTCCCTCGTGGTGGACGCTGTTTTGGCCTCCACCCATCTGCACCCAGATGTTCAAAATAAACACCATTTTGTCTCCCTTTCGGTTCTGGACCTAAGAGGATCCGGTTTTTACAAAAATAAAAACCCTGTAGAGATAGATGCACTACAAAATGAAAACCTGGAAATTCTGTTAATCCTAGAATTTGTGGCGCTTGTGCTGCAGTTTGTCTCGTAATAAGCCACCTCTCGTTGGATACAACAGCTTGTATTGCTCATCTTGCATGTGTTCACATGAAAGTTACACGTGAGTTTGGTGTCTCGGGACAAATATGACTTAGCATCTTCCAGTTGAGGGGAGCATTTGACCTTGTTGTTTCCTGGCATGGCACAGGGAGAAGCCTGGCAGTGCATAGGTGATGACCCCCTGGGGCATTGTCCCTGCCCCAGTTGCTGCAAGGATCTCCCGAGGGTGTTTTCCAGGAGCACACAGCTATGAGTCAGGACACTCAAGATAGTGGTTTTAACAGAGAAAACCAAATCATGGGATTTGCTCTCTTAGATGTTCTGAAAAATCCCCTTTTTTTCGGGCATAAACTTTTTCTGAAGAAAGAAGGCTGTGTTTTTTAATGAGGTGTTGAGATCTTTGTAACAATTGTCCAGGGAAATGCGACTATGCTCCTCCCTCTGAGCTGTGAGCAGGGCTGCCGGCCTCCCGCGAGGTTTAGGCTCAGCATTCTTCTGCACACAACAGCGAGCAGAGCAGCCGCTGGTCCAAGCACCTTACACCATCGTGAGGAGGACATCACCGGCAGGAAAGATGGAGGAAACTTTGGCTCAGAGCAGGAAGCGAGTATTTTGTTCCCAACTTTATGATAATAATATTGTTACCCACTAAGTTCAGGCAGTGCTTCCTATGTATCAGTCACTGACAAGCATCATCTGTGCATGCATGCATATGGAGATACCCACATATATTCTTGTATTTATTTGTTTGTTTGTTTGAGATAAGGTCTGCTCTCTTGCCTAGGCTGGAGTGCAGTGACGTCATCATAGCTCACTGCAACCTCAAACTCCTGAGCTCAAGTGATTCTCCTGTCAGCTATTGTCCTGAGTAGCTGGAACTATAGGCATGCACTACAGTACCCAGCCTATTATTTTATTTTGTTGTGGAGATGGGGGTCTTGCTATGTCGTACAGGCTGGTCTTAAACTCCTGGCCTGAAGAGATCCTCCTGCCTTGGCCTCTCAAAGTGCTAGGATTACAGGTGTGAGCCAGCAACCAAAGCCCATTCTCATTGTTTGTTTGTTCGTTTTTAATGACCCTGTGAGGCGAGTATTGTTTTACAAATGAGGCTCAGAGAAGTTAAGTAACTTGCCCCCAAACAATCAGGAGCCATGAATATTTCCAGGTTCTCTGGATTCTAACCTCAGTTCTCCTCATAATGCGCCTGTCAGTTGTAGGACACATGGGAACTTCAGCTGGGATCATTGGGGGGAGGAGGAGACGCCTGGAATGGGGAGGATCACGGGCTGGAGTGGGAGTGGGGGTCTGCGTGTGGGACCTGGCCACACTCCATACCACCTTGTCCAGGGGCCAGCTTGGACGTGGTTGGGAAGAAAGGTTTGGTAGTCAAGGCTCAGCAGGTCATCAGGTCAGCACTGTGCACTGGCAGGAAACGGCCGGCTTCCTCACAGCGAAGTTCAGGTGAGAAGGGAACTTGGGCAGTTCTGCAGGGTTGGGACCAGAGCAGGGCTGGGGCGGGAGGAGCTGAGCTGTAGTTTGGCAAGCATTAGCAGACAAAGCAAGTTACATACCTGCTTCAGGCCACAGGGACAACTGCAGACTCCACCCTGGGGAAGTAGGAAGCTCCATCCTGTGGGGACCAGGAAGAGGGTGTCCAGAAACTGCATGGTGAATGACTTTGGGATGTGGTGTGCAGCACTGGAGAAAGCAGGGTCTAGTGGGGAAGGACAATACCCATTGAGGACTCTGGGCATAGCCCAGCATAGGCATGATGCCCCTGGCGCCTGCAGGGGAATGCAGGCCATCTGGACTTGCCCACTGGCCACCCTGCTTTGCACCAAGAAGAGCCCCCTCAGACTGGCCAGGGTAGGAACAGGAACCCAGGCCAGGGAGATGCTGCCCACTGCCTCCTCCCAGGACCTGGACAGCTTTCTTAAGAGGCATTGGTGGGACCAGAGGGGTCAGAGAGAGGAAAGGCCAAGTGTGGAAGGCACCCCGGGTCGTTGCTGGCCCTATGACGAGTCGTATCTCCCGTTTAACACCTTCCAAACCAAATCTCAGCTTTACCCCCACAGCCTCCTTCTTTTCCCTCCTCCAGTTTTTCCATCTCAGAAATGGCAACTTCCCTCTCCTGAATCCAGCTCTGCAGCCATCCCGATAGCCAGTCCATCAGCAAATTCTGCGACTCTGCCTTTGACAATGTCCTGAACCTACATAACACTGCCCCCCCCCCAGATGTCCCTGTGTCCACATGGGCTCTCGTAGTTACCTGGCCAGCCTACCTGAGTCCTCCTTTGCCCACCACAGTTAATTCCCCGCAGTCTCCAGAGCTTGGCGCTTTTAAAATAAGGTCATGTCATATCCCTCCTGCACCCCAAACCTTCCCCTCCACATTCAGAAGACAGCAGCCTACCAGGCCCTACCTGAGCCTATCCCTGCCCACGCCAGCCGCCTGCCCCCTTCAGTGTTCTAGTACAACAAGCACGTCTTGCATCCAGGTCTCTGTCGTCTTTGCCCGGAATGCCCTGTGCCAAGGTACCCGTGTGACAGGGTTTATTTCCTCCCTTCCTTCTAGGTCTTGGACCGCCACCTCCCCCAACTCCTTGTGTCTCCGTGACTTGCCTTTTATCGCATGCCAGCTCTCCCACCTAAAGCCTGTGCTTGGTTGCAGTGAAATGGACTGTTTTCCATTTATCCTACTTTATCTGCGCTAATTCCACAGCTTAGCAGTTCAGGTTAACTTTGAACTTTTTTTTTTTATGTTTCAGAGACTTGATATTCTTTAAATGTACTTTTTAATTAAATGTGACCTAGACAACTTCTCCCTACTCTGCCTCTTTCAGTGAGAAAAGAAGTTCATGTGGGGGAAATTGACTAGGATTAGCTTCCATTTCCCTCTGCTCTGAGTTCTTTATTCCTGTAACTACAAAGAGGCTTCGTCTAAAGTATTTGCCTTTCTGCCTCTGAAGCTACCTGGTGCCCATTTGTTGCTGACTTCTGCAGAAATACTCTTTTGATTCAGTGTCTTCACCTCCAACCACCTAAAACCAGCCTGGGAAATGTTCCGTTGTGAAAGCTACCGTAAAGTCGCAATTAAGGAAATGCTTGGGGGAAGGAGTGTTCTAGTTAATTTAATTTTTGGTTAACTGAGCAGAACCAAAGTTTTTATTAGGAGGAGGCAGCATTATGTGAAAGAAAGATTATAAACTTTGGATGAAGACATTTCTTGAGTTAAAACCTTTCTCTATCATCTGAAGCCATGTGACTTTGAGTCTTAATTTTCTCATCTATACAAGGGGGATAATAATAGGTATCATATTGGGTTGTTGTTAGATTAAGTGTGTAAACCATTTAGCCAAATGTGGCTGTACAGGAGCTTGGTAAAATAGAATTCCCTTCCTTCTTTCCATTTTGTTTTCATTGTTCTTGGAAATAATTCTTCATACATTGGTATATGGCATTTAAAAAATATTTTAATGTAGGCCCTTGAAGGAGAGGGTAATTGTAGTGGTGGTGGTAGTGGTGGCTCATTCTTGTAGAATATTTATGATAAATTAATCATAGAGTATTTGTTCAATGTTTATTATACAGCAGGTAACTATGGGAATAACAGAAATAAAGAGGTTGTTATATTCTTTAAAAATGTTTACATATTCTTCTTTGCATCTTTCTTCTAAAAATTAAATATGGAAAAAATTTTGACAGAAAAGTCATCATAGCAGGTTAAAAATGGCAGACAAAGCATATCCATTTACGTCCTCTTGCTTAAAAGCCCACTAAATAGCAGTAAGGAAAAAGAGACGTAGCTTCCCGATGCCAAAAAGAAAGGGGGAGGAGCCCTTACCAAATGAGGGATAAAAACAAACGTCTGGAAAGCAGGTCTCAGGTAGAGGAACTCTGACCCTCAGGGGAGGAGGGCTCAGTCTGGCAACACCTGGAGCAGACTTTCCCACGAAGGGGCTAGCTACAGCGCAGAGCTGGAAGAGCGGGATCCAGTGGCAGTTTGCACTGGAGCAGTCTGCTTCCTACCCCTACCACCGTGAGCAGAATACTCAGAAGCTAAAATAAATAGATAGGTAGACACACAAACAGGTAAGGATTCTCCTCCACTGAGAATGAATGGTCCCGGAGAAAAGACCTCTGCACTCTGGGATTTAGGTTTCCTTCAGAATAATAGTGAGTTTCCCACCTGATTGAAGTAAAGTTGTCTATTGACATCTCCCAGTTCATTCTTAGGTATAAAGGGATCCTAAAGGGTCATTTGAAGAAAGCCTGTACTGTGAAAGACATGTCAAATTAACAAACAGGGAGAAAAAAAGATGCCAGAGGAAACAAATAAAATAGAACTTGAAAAAGTGTTTATACCTTTGAAGAGATTTGGAAGTGTATTTCATTCTTAAAACAATAACAGGTTGCTATAAAAAATGAACAATCGGGAAAAAACACTCTTGGGAATTACAATACAGTTGCTGAAGTAAAAATTCAAAACACCTGTTAGAAGATAAAGTTGAGGAACTCATTCCAAAATTTAAAAAAGGAAAATACTGGAAAAAGGTGAGAAATATACTGAATCAGTACAGAGTCCTAAAATGAGAGCCCTAGAAAGAGAGAACAGAGAAAACAGAGGGCAGAAAATTATGAAGGAACTGATGGGCATCTCCAGAGTGGAAGGGCCCGTCAGGTACCTCCCACAGAGCACAAAAGTCCCCACACATGAGCACATTGTATAATAATATCAAATACATCAGCAGTCCCCAACGTTTTTGGCACCAGGGACTGGTTTCATGGAAGACAATTTTTCCATGGACTGGGGAGGGGCAATGGTTTCGGGATGATTCAAGCGCATTGCATTTATTGTGCAGTCAAACCTCTCTGCTAATGATGATCTGTATTTGCAGCCAATCCTCAGTGCTAGCATCACTGCCTCAGCTCCACCTCAGATCAGGCATTAGATTCCCATAAAGAGCTGCAACCTAGATCCCTCGTGTGCCCAGTTTGCAGGAGGGTTCGCACTCCTATGAGCATCTAATGCTGCCACTGATCTGTCAGGAGACAGAGCTCATGCAGTGATGTGAGTGATGGGGAGCGGCTGTAAATACAGAGGAAGCTCCCCTGGCTTGCCTGCCATCCACCTCCTGCTGTGTGGTCCAGTTTTTAACAGGCCACAGATGGGTACTGGTGCAAGGCCTGGGGGTTGGGGACCACAGAAATACATGAAGAATATTTCAAAAATTCAGAGACAGGAAAAGCAAACAAGCAAGATTACCTACAAATGGTGAGATTCAGACTTGGCAGACGTCCCCCCATAACATTAGATACTAGAAGACAGTGGAGCAGTGTCTTCAAAGTTCCAAGGTGAGTTTCTACTTCGAGTTTTCTGCCCAGGCAACCAACTACATGTGAAAGCAGAATAAAATCATTCTTTCCATCATTCAAGAACTTCACAAATTTACCTTTTCCACATTCATTCTTCTTAGTGAGTTACTTGAGGTTGCTGCAGCAAAATGAGGACATAAGCCAAGAAGAGAGAGACAGTGAGGTCCAGGGAACAGTGGATAGGACCCAAGAGTGCAGTGGAGGGCAGGCTGGGAGGACAAGTCCACACTGAACAGGGAACTCAGCAGATTGCCTGCACATGGACTAAAGAGAACAGTACAAAAGGCTTAAAATGAAATGCAACAATTGCCCCCAGTCTCATGCCAAAGGCATCCTCGTCTCAATTTAGCCCTTTATTCTAGTATTTAACTCCATGTGTTAATTGTATGTTATCTGTTGCTATTTCTTGGTTGCCAATTTTAGACATTATTGACTTTCTGCAATGATGGATGAACTTCCAGCTCACTTACACCACTTCACACATCCTTCTCCATACAATTAAAACAGTATTTTTAGTTCTTTTGTTCCTTACCTTTGTAACTTTAAGATACACACACACACACATACATAAACACATGCCTTTGTTTCTTGTGCTGCTGGAAACAGTATCTTTTACTCTCTGTTGTGTGATGGGAGGCCACCCTTCCCTTCAGTTCTCTTCTGCTCTTCCATTTTGCTCTGTCTTCTGTAGTTTTACATAATCAAGATTAATAACATTTACGTTCTGTTTCATAGTCACAATTATAGCTTCCATTTTGGACTATAGATTAATTCCAAAGTTGAAATAAATATACAATGTTTATATTTTATTTACTATGTAAAGATTATCCACTGCACATCTAGGTAGTATACAATGATTATATTTCTCTCTTCTATAGATTTTTTTTTTGTTTTTGTTTTCCTGGGATTTCTAATTTCCTTTCCTTTTTTTAAAAAAAGTATATATTTAAATTACAATTACAAAGGTAAATAACAGAAGAACAAAAATCCTGTTTGAGGGATGTATGAAATGGTATGAGCTAAAAGTTCACGCATGGTAGCAGAAAGTTCATAGACAATGTCTAAGATTGGAAAATCAAGAAATAGCAATAGATGCTTATAATTTAAAGACAAGGAGTTAAAAACTAAGATAAAGCATTAAAAGATATAGAGGAGATTGCCTTGGGTGGGGAGGATGTGGTTTCATTTCATTTTAATCCTTTAGTACTGTTCTTTTTAATGTATGTGCGTATATGAATTTGAAATTTTAAAACAATTTTTAAAAGAAAGAAAGTACAGCATAATTTTGTACTATGAATGAGCACTATCCTTGCTATTGGGATATCTGGTCACTTACATAAAATTTTACTGAAATGTTTTTGCACAATTTCAATGGAAAATGCATGGGCTTTGCGATCAGAAGAACTACATGCCTCGATCTTGCTGTGGCAGTCTCCATTAAGTCAAATTCACCTTACACACAAGTGACCTTGTGTGTATATTACCTTTACTCTTTTAAGGCACTATTACATTTTATTCTGCATCTCTTCCCCTTTCTAATTCTCCAACAAGTATCCTGTGGCATTTATGTGTTTGCCGTTAGAAAGAACAAAGGAGCTGGGGTTAAAGGTCAGGTTAGAGAGCACACTATTCACTAACCCTGAATTGAGCAAGTCACTCAGCTTGTCCTTTGGGCTCTGCTGGGTGAGGGTACACTGAAATAGCATATTTGTGTGTGCTGATTCTTCTTTATGAGCCAGAACTAAGGACTGGTTCCTCTTTCTACCCCTGTAGCTGATACCCGCGATAGAGTGATGCATGGGGCACCTGCTCCGCTTGCCCCTGAGCGGCGGCTGTGCACTCAGCCTCAGGGCTTCTCTGGCCTGTACAATCTCTTGGGGTCAGCCTGGAGCCGAGGCTCACTGGCCTGGGGAGGAGGGGCTTCAGTGGCCCGAGGAGTGTCCTCCCCAGATGTCCCCACCCCAGTGCTGAGCATGGGCTTCCTTTCTGCCACCGTGGCTGAGCAGTGATTAATGCCAAATTAGCACCTTGCTCGGTGACCTTTCAGCATTTGCTGCTGCTCTCCTTCACTTCTCATAACTATTTGCAAATATTAGCTTCTCAGGTCGTTTCTCCTCATCAGCGACTTTCACAGATGACAGGCAGGTCGTTAATCTGATTGGCATTCAGTTTATGTCCTTTGCCCCATCATGAATGTGTCTGTACTCTGGCATCGCCTCAGAAATCTGATAACCAGCCCAACAATCTCTACAATATTATAAAGGGAGAGTGTCAGCAGGAAGGTGTGCAGGGGAGCCCTGGAAGGCTGCTGGCTTCAGAGCCAGCGCGTTTGGGGAAAGCGAGGGCTGCCTCTCAGCTCTCCAGGGGACCTGAGGAGAAGTGAGAATCAGCCTCACATCATGTAATCAATGTATAGGATTAAAAAAAATTAAGTTGTTGGCACTGCCTGCCTCAAGCTTTTTTTTTTTCTTTTTAAATTCATGTGCACCTTTAATACAAAAATCACATAGTGCTTAGGCAGTGAAAGGCAGAAGACAGAGCTGCGGGAAATCAGTGTTGATAAGAGGCCAATCCTCTCTTTCCTGTTCCTCAATGGCCCCGACCCCACACCAGCCAGGCAGGCTAGAGCCTTTCCTGTGCCAGGGTTCCCTTAGCTGCTCACAGTGGTGCAGGTCTCTTCAGCATGAAGTACAGATGAAGCATTTTGCATTTGCTGTTGTTTAGATTTATTTTTATTTCCAGTCTCTTACACTTCCACCCTTTATTGAAATCTCTATTCTAGAAATGTTTGATCACTCTTCATTTTCCCTAAATAAACAGCTGTATAGTGTACTGTGGGTAGTTTAATTTTGATGTTACATGTATTTTAGAGAAAAGTGGCAAAAATATGTCACATTTTTTCCCCTTGTCACCGAAAGTGTGAGCTAAATTATTTATAGTTTGATACTCAAAAAAAGAAAAGGGAGATAGATTCAGGATATTTACTTTTCAGAAAAAAAAAAAAAAGGATTGAAACTGCAGTCATGGAGTGGAAGACTTTGTTAACTGAATGTATGTGCTCTGGGGAATCACCTTTGGGCCCTACTAAGAAAGCCAGCCACTTTCTAATGACCTAGCAGAGTGCTTGACATATGAAATATTTGTGGAATGGAACAAATTTGAAAATAGCGGTAGACTAGGGAACTTAATAAGCAAAGTCTTAAATCAATAAAAATAAATAAATAAAGCCAGTGAGCATTTTGAAAAATGCTCAACAGCTTAAAGCTCCTTAGCTACACGATGTACCAAGCGGTAACATAATGCTCTCAGTTACTGTGCTTCTCAGTACAATCTCTCTCTGGATTCTCACAGAGGAGACTGGCTGTGCTCAGACCCCACTCATACAGTCTGATGAAGGCCAGTGGCAGTGACCACACCCCAGGGTTCCTTATAGGGAGTTCGGGTAGGGTCATGAGATTCTGGGTTTCCTATCGGTGCAGCTTGACAATGTCCTCTGTGTGTCACGTTCTAATTATCCCATCTTCTGCACGGTAGTCCCCCTTATCATGCGTGGTTTCACTTTCTGAGGTTTCGGTTAGCCAGGATCACATGGTCTGGGAGTACAAACAAGGTATTTTGAGAGAGACAGAGGGGAAGAGAGACCACAATCACATATCCTTTATTATAGTATGTTGTTATAATTGTTCCATTTTATTACTAGTCATTGTTGTTAATCTCTTACTGTGCCTAATTTATAAATTAAGCTTGATCATAGGTATATTTGTATAGGGAAACTCATAGCACAGATGCTCCTCAGCTTGTGATGGGGCTGTGTTCCGATAAACCCATCTTAAGTTGAAAATGGCACAAGTTGAAAACACACTATCATAGCCCCATCGTAAGCTGAGGATCATACTGACTGTATATTGCATTTGCACCATCATAAAGTTGAAAATTTGTAGGTTGAACCATCATAAGTTGGAGACATCTTGTATATATAGGGATTGGTGCTATCTTTGGTTTCAGGTATCCACTGAAGGTCTTGGAAAATACCCCTCAGATCAGGAGGTACTACTCAGAAGAGTTCCATGAACATTTTTGTTTTCTCTGCCCAGGAGATATTGGAGCACCTGAAACCATGGCTCCCACGATTGTGGTTCCCCCAGGCAACAGGAGTGTGGTAGCTGGGTCCAGTGAGATCACCTTGGAATGCATAGCCAGTGCCAGGTATGAGGTGCATTCTTTCTGTGGGAATGCTAACAGATACTACCTGTGACAAGACAATGACAGAAAAAGACAATGGCACATGTGGTTCAACCTTCTAGCAACAGTGGTCTTGTTGGTCCAGCTGGCTATGAACGGGATGCCTGGCAAGACAGGGAATTGCGTGTGATAGCTTCCCCAAGGCTTCCGCTGCGACAGGGCGGTGCTTTGCACGTAGCTATGGGTGGTGGTGGGCGGCCTCGGAGGGGAGAGGGGTTGAGGCCACTAAGTAGCGGAGGGAAGAGTCCATGGCTCCTTTCCTCTGTGGTCCTGGGTATTCTCTGTCTAGTTAGTGGCCGCTCGAGAAACAAGTTCGGATGATCACGCCTTCCATGTAACTGTGTCCCCTAGTAGTATTTATTTTAAACATTTCTTTTCCTGAGCAAATGGAATCATTAGCACTGATGGTCCATTGCTACTGCAATTAGCTATCCTTGCTCAATAGCCCTTGAGCAGAATGTATCATTGATGCATGCTGTAAGGGAGTAGAGTTCTATCTGGATTGATTTTTAAATGTCCGTTGCTCAGCTGCCACAGTTCCTGGTAGAATTAGGTGTGTCAAGCTTGTGCTGAATGCCCGAAGTTATTATTATCGCCATCTACATGGCTCACAATTACTGTCACCAGTGCCCTTTGTTCCCACAGGCCCGTGGAGGAGCTGAGTGTGAGCTGGAAGAGAAACGGGGTAAGAATCACCAGCGGCCTGCACAGCTTCGGGAGACGCCTCACCATCAGCAACCCGACGTCCGCGGACACCGGGGCGTACGTCTGCGAGGCGGTGCTGAGAGGGAGCGCTTTCGAGCCAGCTCGGGCGAGAGCCTTTCTTTCCATCATAGGTAACGCTCAAACCAGCAAACGCATCCTCAGATAGCGTCCCCACACTGACACTTCCATGGAAACCAAATAGTAACACCTACATTGCACTGGCTTTATTTTTAACTCAGCAAACGGAGGTGAGGTGGAGTTTATTTTCCACATTCCTCCTATTCTTCTTTTCCAAGAATATAAATCCATTAAATCCAAAGTGTTGCTGTTCTGAATACTTCTGGCCATAAAGCTTGGGAAAGAGAGTGGTGAAATTCTTGTTGTACCTGTCACCTTCCGACCCTGGCTCCCGTGCTTCACTGGAACTCTCCCTTCGCTGTTACGATCGATGCTCAGAAAGTGTTCTATTAGCGTTTTTATTTTTTTGACCCAGAAGAAAATTTAAAACTGTAGAATGTTACCTTTTGTTAAACTAAAAAGTGAGAGCAGAGATGCCTCCTAAAAATGGGCAAAATATTATTCCTGAACCAAAGAGAAAGAGGAGATAAAATTAAGTACACATGAGTTGCTGAGCTCTAAGTGCTAGGAAATATCAGTGTTTAGGAAGTGTGCATTGCTCAGCAGCTAAAAATATCCTAAATTTATTATCAGATTATGATAAGATTACATTAAGTTGTGATGCAAGTGCCTTTATTTCTCTCATTTTTCTGGCTACCATCATGTGTTTATTCTTCCTAAGTGGCTATGATTACTACTGTAGTGACCTGTCTTCCTAGACGGGTCAGGTAGCCGCTGCCGGTAAGAGAGTGCTTTAATGGCTAACTCCAGGAAGGAGAATCTCTACTTTGTTTCTCCTCTTTGGGAACAGGAGGAATTGAGAATGTGAAAGATCAAAGGAGAAGAAAACCTTCAGAAAGCAATTTCTCTTTAACTAACATATTTTGCAGTTTGCCACTTTGCAAAATAAGAAAAAAATAAAAGCTTGTATTTTCCTATGAAATTGGCAAGAGAATCAAGGAGTACTGTATAAAAGGTGTAGTTTGCCTTGATCATGTCACATTCCTGTAAACTATTAGGAAAATGGCTTTGTGCCCCGAATATGACTCTGCTGAATACAATGCAGTGCACACCTGTCAGTCCCTCTGAAAGAAGCGTAAGAGCATTAAAGGTATCAGAGAAAGCAGACTTCAAGTCACGAATCATTGCAGATTCTGCGCTAGGGATCTGAGCTGGCTCTTTTGCTGCCTTTCTCATCTGTACTTTCGCTATAGATGTAAATATCACATCCCATTCTCTGCAAAGACTTTTTCATCAAGGTTGATCTATAGCTATGTGAGCACAGCACATTATAGATTGAACCAAAATTAAAATTTGTGATGTGTAAATCTCTAGTAGACAAGACTATATTGTGTTAAAATATTTTAGGGTAATTTAAACAAGAGAAGAAATTTATCTCCCTATAAACTAGAATGTTTGTTTCAATCATAATTCCTTTTTAAAATATTTAAATCTATCATATGAACTTTGGTTTTGCATTTATATCTGAATTCCAAAGCAGATCGTTTTTGAGTTCTCCAAAGTTAGCATCTCTCTGTGTTCTGACTTTTAAAGGTACACGAACACATTTCCCTTTTTTATGCTGTTGATTTAAATCCTCTTTATTCATAAGAATTTACCATGACAGGTATGATTTTGTGGTTGGATCTTACTGGAAAAGCGCTGAAGAGAGTGTCTCTGTCAATTCAGAGGGATTTTGTGAGATCATGAGCCGACGCCCAACTGCCACAGAGGAATCCTCAGGCACGTTACCAGTTTCCCAGGGCTGTCACCAGTGGACCTGTCACAGGGCTGTTGACATGAGCATGCAGACGAAAGAAAGCAGAAACAAATGGGCTCCCAGTTACTTTCGTTTCATACTGATGAGACAAGACAGACCAGTTGCAGCTGTTTACCCCACCTGTTGCCTTCCCTGCTGAGTCGCTTAATTTCTGTGGTTTAGACAGGAGCACAGAGCTCTGGGCCAGGCAGCGTCACACCTGCTGAGAGGCCTTGTGGCTGCCCACTGAACGGCCAGCCCCTCTGCACACTCCACACAACCTCCTGCTTCCCCACAGCACACACAACCCGACACACTCAAGTCACCACTCTGTGCCCAGCACGTCCCTCACCTCCTCTGCCCAGTGTGGCTTCCATCCACCAGTGCCTCCGTTTCCCCCTGGCTGTGTTCCTGGCTCCTAGAGCCAGCTTTGCCCACCGTGGCAAGTTGAAGTTGCTGGGGAGGGACACCCCAGAAGCAGCCTCAGCCAGTATCCGATAGGAGCTGGTGGGCAAGTACCCAGGCCCCTGGCTCCTGAAGGGGTCGTGCTGTATGCTGGCTTCCAGAATGTCTCATGGACCGAAGCTCTGTTCGCCACAGCGGGAGCTGCCTTGGTCACATGCTCCTTCCAGCTGATCTCTGTGCTCCCCTGATGGCACTTTCATCACCTCCCAAAAACCTACTGGCATCCAGCCCTGCCTTAGGGCCTGCTTCTGGGGGGACCAACCCAAGCCATCTGCTCAGGCCTGTGTGTGGGATGGGTGTCCCCCTGCCCTTTGTGCCACCGCCCTCTCAAACGTCACCTCTGCCGAGACTCTCCTGGGCTTCTCACCAGGGAGAAGACTGACTCCCTCTCAGCTGTGCCCTCGAAGCATCTGGTACACACGGGGTCAGGGTGGGGGTGGACATTGTCTGATGTGTAATTATGTGGGCTTTGAGGACAGAACCGGGTCCAAATTCTCACTACACCATTCACTGAGTTGAACAAGTGTCTTTGCCTCTGTTGGCCTCAATTTCCACATTCAGAGAATGGAGACAATGTAGAAATGATATGGCTCATATCATGACGATTAAAGGAAGGAACGTCTGTCACAGGAGCACTATAGTAGCAGCTTTGTTTGCCACTGGCATGACTCATTGTCATAACGCATGCAGCATCTTAGGCTCAGTGAGATGCAGCGTTTATACTTCTCCTTCATGCAGTCAGGATTTTCTCCTCCTCACACACAAAGCAGAGCCGTTGACGTGGTCGCCCTACTCCTGTAAGTGTGCACGTCTTAGCGCCCAGGACTTTTGCGCCCACTCAAAACCTTGGAAGGGTGAGAATAACTATTATAGACAGATATCTCTGTATGTCTCAAATCTATTCTGATTTTTTATACACAAATCACTCAGAAATTTGAAGACCTTAACTATTATTAATATCTATTATCAAGATAACAAATTACTTGTAGCATCTTTCAGCTAATACCAATATCACAACTGAGAGGTTATTTTGTAGCTATACTGTAGAGTCTTCTGAAGCTGAAACTGAGCACCTTTTAAATGTTCATATCCCAACATAAAATCCATTCCATCCTGCCCTCCCTCCTTCCCTTCTTTTCTCCCTCCCTCCTTTCCTTCCTTTTTTCCTTCCTTCCTTCCT
Organism: Lepilemur ruficaudatus; assembly: GCA_963574885.1. NCBI lineage: Eukaryota > Metazoa > Chordata > Mammalia > Primates > Lepilemuridae > Lepilemur > Lepilemur ruficaudatus. Next base: position 54,830 of record CAUYRT010076057.1, read on the forward strand.
TCCTTCCTTCCTTCCTTCCCTCCTGTTTCTTCCTTCCTTTCCTCTACTTATTACAAAAACGTGTATGGAGTTTCACATCCCAGACCCCATGCTGGGTTTGGTCCCAGTCCCAGCCATTGAGGGTTCTTATGTGGACGACAGTCCCTTCAAAGGCAGTCAAATACAGCTGAATGAGTGCTCAGGTGGTGGGAAGCTCAGGGGTGCTGGGCAGTGTGGGGGTAGAGGCTGCCCTGGCATGTGGCAGACCCTCTGCCCAGGGGCAGAGTGAAGGGCTCCCACCAACAACCCAGGCCAAACATAGTCCCCTACTTATGGAGTTGTGCAGAGAGTACCTGCCTTGTAATTCAGTCACGTTGGTTTAAGACAAACTTAAGATGTCTTTTTTAAAAATAAGTTTCACATATGACCTGTATTAGAAGCACCCAGGTTAGTTATTGATGTTAATCCAAACTATAGAACTTATCTGGATGGCAGTTTGTTACTGAATGAAGTTCAGAAAATGCAGGTATGTAGAACTGCTTCCAAAATAAGAGGTAAGTCTCTGTGAGCCAGAGACCGAGTGATGTTTGAGTGGCTTGCTTCTGAGTGCAGCATGCAGGCCAGCTCTCAGTGCTCCGAGACAGGGCAAGAATTTGTCTTGAGGGTTAGGGGGTGGGCTCTTCTGTATACCCTTCCCCATCCCACCCATCCTTCCAGGCTCTCTTGCCCTCTTCTGTCTTCTCTGCCTCTTCACCAGTCATTTATTGAGCTCATAGTGTATGTAAGACACTGAGTGCAATGTTGGCATGAGTAGATGATGGAGAAGGAGGATTTTCAAAGAAGAATTAGACCTATTTCCTCCCCTAAAGGAGTTTAAGCTACTTTAAGATCTTTGGTAGTCTCTATCTGTCTTCCAGTAAATAGTTTTTAAGTGTCTTCTCTGCAATTATGATAGGTTCTAGACACGCAGAGGTGGGCTGGGCACAGTGGCTCATGCCTGTAATTCCAGCACTTTGGTAGGCCAAGGTAAGAGGATTGCTTGAAACCAGGAGTTCAAGACCAGCCTTGGCAACATAACAAGACCCCCATCTCTACCAAAAAAAATTTGTGTAAATTAGCCTGATGTGGTGGCACATTACTGTAGTCCCAGCTACTTAGGCTGAGGTGGGAGGATTGCTTGACCTCAGGAGTTGGAGGTTGCACAGAGCTATGATTGCACCACTGTACTCCAGCCTGGACAACATAGTAAGACCCTGTCTCAAAAAAAAAAAAATACAGAGGTAACTAAGACAACATTGTTCTCTGAAGAAACCTACAGTGTGTGGGGAGATGGATATATAGGCACATCACATGGATATGGGTCGCCAGTGTCAGAAGGGTATGGGGGAGATGGAGCCTACCTCGGGAAGTCAGGGAACCTTTGCAGAAGAAGGGGCTCTTGAACTGCATTTTGAGTCCAAACTTGCCAACAAGACAAAGTTGAGAAAGACATTCCATGCAGAAGGAATAGATGGGTACATTACTTTTTTACTGCTGTTATGAAAACTGACCACAAATTTAACAGTTTAAAATAATACAGATGTATTGTCTCCTGGGCCTGTGGGTCAGACATCCAAGTGGGTCAGCTGGCGTCTCTCTTCCAGGTCTCACTAGCTGCAGGCATCAACTGGCCTGGCTCCTACCTGAGGCTCTGGTGGGATTCTACTGCCAGGCTCCCTTGCTTGTTGGCAGAGTTCAGTTCACGTGGCTGTGGGACTGGCTGCTGGCCAGGGGTCATCTTGGGCTCTGGAGGCCACAGCATCCCTGGCTCATGGCCACCTTCACCTCCACCTGGCAGTGTGCCAAGTCCTTCTCACATTGAAACTTCCCTGTTCCTGCTCTCTTTTCTGCTTGTCTCTCCTGCATCCAGCTAGAGCAAGTTCTCTGTGTTTAAGGGCTCCTGTGATTAGACTGCCCCCACCCCAACTAATCCAGGACAGTCTCTCTATTATAAAGTCAGAGACCGGAATCACCTCTGCAGAGTCCCTCTTAACCACATGACAGAACATATTCACAGACTCCTGGGATTTGGGTGTGGACATCTTTGGGGACCATTGGGCCCACCACCCTGGACAAAGACCTGCAGTGTGGACAGTGGGGGCCAGAGGCACACCAGGGGATTTGCTAGGAGGGGCATTCTGGAGGGGAAGGGAGTATAGAGCAGGGAGCATCTTTGGGTCTTGCGGTGATCCCCACTCAGGGCAAGCCCTGCAACTCAGAAGCTAAAACCGAGCCTCGGGGACAGGAAAACATGACACGTCCTTGGTGTGTGTGGGCCATCTCCATGGCTGCCTCCATCAGACCAGAACCTGCACTCTGACATGCTGGCATTTTGGAGAGTGGGGCGATTTGATGGAGGTCGTTAGCTTGGAGGCTGCCTGGGAAGTCTCCCCACCTCCTGGTCTGAGGTTGGGGAACTGGGAGCTTGTGCCCAATTCTGGAGGCTGTTATTGTGGGCTCTTGGCCATGTGAAAGGCAAACAGCCTGTGCTGGCCTTTTCTGAACGCTCCGATCTCGCGCAGGGCACGAGAACTTCTCCTGATGTCTTCACGTCGTTTCACAAGAGACAGAGGTGATCGTTTCAACCCCCAGTCGTATTAGCTGCAGTTGTGATCAATTTATAAAAGTGCAGGGTGGGTGTGTGTTGGCAGTGTACCCTTTCTAGAATGAGTTGTTACCGATTAGCTCACCGTTTTGCCCTTTGAAGATTAAGTGGTTGGAAAAGTCTCTGCTCAGGGCAGCTAATTCACAGTGGATTTCCTCACTGTTAACTCACAGGCTTCTCATGGTGGACAGGCCTGGTATTTCCTGCTTGTTTTCCTTATAGCAGACCCTGCGGGGAAAAGTAGCTGGGGATGGGGAGGGAAATCTCCTGAGCACCTGTTGAGTGTGGGTAATGTGAAGGGGAAGCACTGAGAGAAACGGCATCTGTGCAAGGTGGGGAGGAGCTGAAATGACGGCCAGGAGCTGCGTGGCCCTGCGAAGCACTGGGGCCTGTGAAACGCCACAGCCACGCCGCTTGCTCGGCTACCTGGAGTGCCTCTTCTGGAACACGGCACGAGCGTCAACAGTGAACGGATATGCCCCACCCATGCCAACCTCCACCTTGCTAGTACTGACTGACTAAACTCCCCTGGGTGTGGGCTTCTGCAAGCGCTGGCTGCCCTTCCAGGCCAGGCCCAGGCCAAGGCTGTGGAGTGGATGGAGTGGGGTGAGTTTGCCTACCAGGCGGTGTGGTGTGTGCCAAGTCCACACGGTAACTGGCGGGATTGAGGGAGGCCCACACTCAGAGAGGAGTGGCCTTGGCCAAGCCTGGAGGTCCCTAATGAACGTGCCAGCCCCAGAGCCACGCACTTGGTCAGTCTGAACCAGATAGGGTCACAGCGCAAAGTGCCCTCACCTCTAACTCCTTGAGTCCCTTCCTGGACTTGAGGGAAGCCACAGGGCATTGTGCCAGACAGCATCCAGTCAGTACCTCGGGGAAGGCAGGCTGGTCCAGCGGGCGCTGACCGTTTACATATATATATATGGATTTTATATTATCAAAGAGTAACTCATCTGGATGAATCTCGGAGGAATCATGTTGCATGAAAAAAAAAACAGTTGCAAAGGTCATATACTCTCTAATCCCATTTAAATAACATTCCTGTGTTGTTCAATGACAAACATATAGAAATAGAAAACAGATTAGAGGTTGCCAGTGGTTAGGGATGGAGGCTGGGGGACACGCATAGAAGAGCCACATCCTGTGGTGATGGGCATTCTGTGTCTTGACGTGGTGATCACACGAACCACATGTGATGATGTTGCATAGAACCTTACAGGCTCATTGTCTCTCCCACACACACTTGAACACGAACAGAGCTGGGAGATCTGGATAAGACAGGTTGATTGTATCCTTGTCAGCATCCTGGGGCCGTGACATGTGCTACAGTTTTGCAAGATGTTGCCATAGGGGGAAACTGAGTAAAGGATGCCTGGGAGCTTTCAAGTGTTATTTCTTACAGCTGCATGTGACTCTAAGCTATCTAAGAATAAAATGTTTAGCTAAGAAAAGAAAAATTGTAATTAATCATAGCAAATGTTGATGCTTAACAGCTTTTTTTCCTTTTCCCCTCACATCCCTTTAATCAGATCATGACTGTAGATATTGACTCAGCATTCACTGATGAATGTGGGTCAGGACCCATGCAAAAGGGCCTTGACAGGACGCAGCTACTGTATAGTTAGAATATAAATAATGCTGCCTTCATTACTATTGATTAAGGAAATGTGGCTGAATAGGGAATATATGAGTGTACAATGAAGACCATCTCAAGAAATGTAGACATTAAATCTTTGCAGGGTTTCTTTAGGCCTGGTCTATGCACACGAAAAACTAAGATTCTGCTTCCGTCTAGTGAATTTGCAGCCATCTCTCAGCCCGAGTGGATAATTCAGGCAGATTGTTTCTGCTTGAGTGGTCCAGGTAATTGCAGAATTGATACCTAACTTTGCCTCCATTCAGAAACCTTCAGCTTTTTCTCCTTAATCATTTCTTTGAAATGCTAAGTTTTCGTTTTTCTTTTTCCTCTCTTAGGTTCCACCTTGTTTTAAAGATACAGTCAATATAAGAGGCATGCCAAGCCATATTATCCATATTCAACACAATTACAATGAAAATAAACCACTGTGGAAGACAGTTCCCAGAAATTAATTATCATGCAGAAAGTGAATACAACAGCCTTTTGTTATCATGATAATGAAATCACTACCACCTTAATACTCTACAAACTTTGCCGTGCCTCTGCTGAATTTTTGCTGAATAAACTGAGAAAAATATTGCAGTTTATTCTCCAAGGAAATTCATTGTTTAATATAACCATTATTTTTGTTGTTGTTGAACTGGCAAGTGGAGTATCTAGAGATATGTAGGTGGTTAAGAGTTTCCTTTGCTACTAAAGATAGTTTCCTTTGCTATTATTTTGCCTTCCATTGAAGTATTAAATCTATATTTTGGAGAAGAAGAACTGCTATGGCTTTAAAAAATATGTTAATAGGTTGCACTGTACCTTGATACAGGCTGGGTGCCTTTATTTGACATGCTTCATGAGTTGGTGTTTAGTTTAGAAACTGAAGCAAACTAGCCTATAAAATACTGTGCTGTAAATATAAACCTTTATGAACCTCTTGGGATAGTCCTTCTAAAATGTGAATTAAGATATTCCATGATTCAAGCTCATAAACTGAAAAGTAACCATCACCCTGAGTAGTAATTTGCCTTCTGAAACCTTAGAATATAAATTGCCTTTGGCCTCTGCTCACTGAATTCTAGTTTGTATGTATGGTGGTAACGAATGATGAAATTTTAAAAAATAATTTTAAAAGGAGCTCAAACTCTTTTAAGGTATACAATCTCTGACACATCCTTCTTTTGCTTAGGGGCTGTTTTTTTTTTTTTTCTTGTTTAAAGAGCCACCATATTTCACTGCTGAACCCGAGAGTCGGATTCTAGTTGAAGTGGAAGAAACCGTGGACATCGTATGTCGAGCCATGGGTGAGTGTGGAGAGGCTGTTGGACAAGGAGCTGGGACGTGGAGGAATGAAAACGACCTTTTTTCAAGGCAAAAATTTTCATCGTTCTAGGGAGACATTGTGATGGTTAAGAACAGACTTCGGAGGGGAGTAGAACTCGGTTACGGGTGTCTGATCTTGGGGAAGGTATTGACCTTGCTGAGCTTTGCCTCCTCATCTGTAAAACAGGGATAATAATATTTACCCAAGGGAGCAAAAAGGAAGGTTTCGCCCTATCTTTCCCAAGCAGAGACAGAGCGAGGCCGTAGTCATGTCCTGTTGACTGCCCTTCGGAGGCTCTGATTCCACAAGAGCATGGCCCTCCAAGACTTGGGGCAGAAAATTCATTTTCATCCATGGGGTGAGTGGGACTAGTGACCAAATTTGCTCTGTAGGAGGACAGATTGTTTTATATTTTTTGAACAGGAAGTTTTCCTTTTTCTTTCTTTCATTTTTTTTTTTTTTTTTTTTTGCGTTTTCAGCTTTGGATCAACTTTTCCTTTGCTATTTAGGTAATTCCACCCCTCATTCCCCCATGCCTGATTACCAGCTACCCACTGTCACCATTTTATTTATGCCTGCAGCAGAGGTAATTACCCCACACCCCCCAGGAGAGGCAGGCTTTGCAAGGCAATTTCATTCACAAAACCTGTGTGTGTTGTCTGGCAACTGTCAAGAAATTAAAAGGACCTTTTCTTTTTGTTTATACCTGTTCATCTTAAGGATGGGTATTTTCTCCAACCCCCTAAGAACGTGGAGGGTAAGGATTACTACCAATCTTGTAAATCTTCAAAACAGCTCTATAAGAGAGATACTATCTCATTGTACACATATGAAAACCAAACCTTGGAAAGTAAAATTAAGTAACTTGCTCAAGGCAAGAGCCACAAGGATGAAACGTGACACTTCTCTTGTAAAATCAATGCACAGTGTCTGATGTGTAGGAGTTGTCTGTTAAATACCTGGTAAGTGACTTACCTAAGGTCACATGGTGATGGAGACAGGTTCCAAAGCGAAATCTATCAGCCACCAAAGCCTGTGCTCTTGCCAGGACACCTGACTTTCCCCAAGACCTGAGGCCCTGTGATGCAGAACAAATACCCTCGATCTACAGATATGAACATAAGGATGGCATTTTTCATTTCTAAAAGTGAGTGGGATGTCACTCCTTACAGTACTGACAGCAAAGCTGGAGATGGCGACCCTTCCTCTGCCCACTGTGCTTGTGTGGCTCCTGCCCCTGCCCACAGGATTTGTTCCACTAGCAGTTCTGTTCTCAGCTCCCGGTCAGCACACAATGGCTGCTGTCTGCAGACCTGCCCTGTGTCTGTCTGTTCTTCTCTGTCCTAGCTCTACTGATACAGCCGCGGGGAGGGGCAGAGCCGGGTGGGAGAAGAGCAATATGCATTTCAAATGGAAATATTTCTCTAACTGTGGCTGCGTTGTTCCTTTTCTTGTATAAGTGCCAGCTTCTTAAGGCCAAAGAGTCTGTGAATGTGAAGCTATAAAATATTTAGAGTGCTTATACTTTAGAAACCAGAGTATACAGTACTGTGGGGAATAAGATTTCTGTTTATGACATTAAATTTCCCCAAAATAGAAACAGGCCTAGTTCCCTATGTACTAACAATTATTTTTCAATAAGTGACAATCTTAAACTCTCCCTTCGACAAGAGAATACTCTTTTTTTGCTCGATTTTTACAAAGTAAAAAGGCTGCTTGTTAAGTATAGACGTATAAATACATGGAACAGGTCTTTCAACATTGCATTGCCGTTGTATAATTCACTCCTTTCCTTTACTTTTGACAGTGAAACTATAGCAGCATGTGAAGTGGTTATTCTTTATGAAAGCTACATCATGTAACTGCTATTATGAGATTTTACATGAATTGGTTTTGCTCTTACCTTCAAATGGTTTTTTTTTTAATTTCCTGATTTAATGAAAAGTGACAGGAAACATAATTAAGGCAAAGAACAGAATCTGAGAATACATTATCTTCAAATATTCTATGACATTAACTTTATTTATTAAAGTAGACATCTTACACCTACTTACATAGCATCTTAAATCAGGGGATTTGGGTGTGCTTTCCACAGAATTATACCAAGATGTGTTTTTTATTTAAGTCCATTTTATATTTAGGGAAACTATGGTACAGAACAACCTGAGATCTAGAACTAGGTCTAGATACCGCCTCACTTCTCCCACGGGCTCACAACAGACATACGTATACTCACCATATTTCTGGACTTTGTGATATTGTGTGCCTTGGTCTAGTTCTATATCAGGCCGCTCTGTTCTTCCCAGTTTACCCTTCCCGGGTGGGCTGGGCCCTCCTTGACTTCAGGAGGGTCAGGGAGAGGTCCTCGGAAAGCAATCTTCCACTGTTGCTAGCCACCCAGAGAAGCCACCAAGAGAAGGGGCCTCGTGTTTCCTCAGTCAGGGCTTGTCCCATGCACAAGGCCACTGGGGTAACAGTGAGGCAACATTCATTCACCAGCACCTGGGCTACAGGACTGACCACAGCCACCAGGGGACAAGCAACAGAGGTCCTCATGCTCTCAGGCCAAGGATAGTCCCTTCATTTGCAACCCAGCTTCTGCCCTTGTGAGCTTGTCTTTTGCCCACTGTGTTCACCCCTCCCAGACCCAACACGCAACCTGATTCAGCATGGGGCTGGCTAGACCATGTGCAGCTCCAGCCTCACTCACCAGAGGCCTCGTTTCCTGCTGTGACATTGTGGAGACGAGGAAGGGACAGTGAGGAGGGGTGCTGTGCATTTGGCCTCAGTCTGACCCTCCCATCCCCTTGGTCTAACTCTTCACCATGTTCTGGGCTCATTTCACTCTTGGGGTATAAGAACAGAGCCCTCCTGCAGCCCCTTCTCACCTTTCCATACTCACCTCTGTCTCAGGGACCAAGCCAACTTTTCCTACATGCACAATGTAATACCTCTGTGTATCCTTGACCTTTATCAAATGCATCTCTTGTGCTTGTTGCTTAACCTAATAAATCACTCTTCTGATACAGTAGAATTCCGTTAAGATCAGTGATATCCAGTTCCTTCAGCAGACTGTGTTTTAAAGGTGGCACTCCTTTTATTGTTGTTAGTTGAAGTCACGAGTAGCAACACTGTCCGTTGAGTGCTCACGGCCAGTGGTAAGAGTTCTATCCATATGTGCACATCTAACCTTCACAGCCTTTTGGAGTCATGAGTGTTTCCTTACCTGCATGTGAGGCAACGGAGACAAAGACAGGTAAAGTTCCCTGACCGAGGTGACACAGTCAGTGAGGGGCAGCCCTGGGATTTGACCTGTGTCCTGCCACCGGCCCCGGTAACCCTGTGTCTGTGCCCTCCCACGCAGCGACAGGATCGGGCCCTGCAGATCAGGAGAATCCGTCATCTTGGTCTGAGTCTGAAATCAATCACAGTTGGCATCACCTTGCTTCCAAATAAGCTCACAAACCCGTGTAGGCTCAGAGTAGGGCCTGGAAGGACCCGCAGCCTGGGCGTCTGGAGCTCCCTCCACTCCTTCTCTTAACGCTTCTGTATCAATTTCTTCAGATAAGATTAGAAAAAATCTCCTTACAGGGTGGTTGAAAGGAATGACAGAGGAGAAAAGGCCTATTAAAATATTGCCATTTCAGCCTTTGAAGCATTGCCTTAGTCCTCATGTAAAGAATTAATTTTTTAAAACGACATTTATTTCCATCCTACCCAGGGGTCCCTCTTCCCACCCTCGAGTGGTACAAGGATGCTGTCTCCATCAGCAAGCTCCAGAACTCCCGATACAAAGTGCTCTCCAGTGGAGGCCTGCGCATCCAGAAGCTGCGACCAGAGGACTCCGGAATCTTCCAGTGCTTTGCTAGCAATGAAGGAGGGGAGGTCCAGACCCACACCTACCTGGACGTAACCAGTGAGTACTGCCCGTCCGCAAAGCCAGACTTGGGACTGGGTTTTCAGGACACAGCTTCCCAAACCTTGCCCCTTGTGACATACACAGAAAATGGTGGTGGCTGTTCCTCCCCCCGAGATGAATGGACAGGATGATGTGGCCAGAGGTGGCCAGACAGGAGAGCCACACCTCAGGCACGTCTTAGCCCACTTGGGGGGGTCCTTTAGGGAAGCTCTGCTAAAGCCCCTGAGTAGTGAAGACGCCTGGCTGTTGCCCAATCCCTTGGGCCCTTGTTGTCCTTAAGGGAACCTTGCTTCCTGCCCTCCTCTTTCTTGAGGAGAAGTAAAAAAAAAATCCCCATTTTTCTGGATGGAATTGGAAGGGCTTCTGAATGAATAGCTCACTCCTAATCTTTTTCTTTTGATCTTTTTTGCTATTTTTATATTCATTCCCTATTTTAGTTTTATTGAACAATTATAGTTCTTTTGTGAGTTTATTTTATTATCCCATTAACAGAAATACCTTGGCACTCTGTCTTTGAAAAATAAAATAAAAGTAAAGGTTTTCATTGTATCTGTAGGTTTTCTTTCTAATCTTCCATAGTTGTATAATATTGTTCTTCTAAAATGAAGTAGAATTCAGTGATTATGGAATTATACCTTTCATGTTTGCCCTTTTGGAAGCAAAATGCTGATATCCTCAGGTGTGAGAGCTATTTGAGAAAGCAAATCGATGTCATTGTGCACATGGCTGTTGGCTTTTATAGCCAGGGCTTGTGAAGAGACTGACAAACTATTTAAAGATCCATACATGTGTTTTGGTAGACTAGGGGCCACTTCCTTGAATCTTACCCAGGAGTCAAGTTTGTGCTCTAGTTTGGAGCATAGGGAACCAATATTGTTTCAAGCAGTAGAAATAATATCAGGTCCTTACACGAGAAACTGGGTTTTGAGCATTTAGAATTATGTAAAGCCTGTCTTGCAGTAGTGGGTGAGGATGTTCTGGGCAGGGATCAGTAGGCTTTTTCTGCAAAGGGCCTGACAGTAAATATTTTAGGCTTTGAGGGACATGGTCTCTGCCATAACCACTCAACTCTGCTATAGCAGCATGAAAAAGCAGCCACAGACCATTCTAAGTGAATGGGAGTGGCTATGTTCCAGTAAAACTTTATTTATAGAAATAGGCAGCAGGCTGGATTTGGCCCACAGGTTGCAGTTTCCAACCCCCACTCCAGTGAGAGACCTGGGCATCGGGAGGGAGGGCGGCCTGGAACACATCTCATCGCCTCTCTCAACCTCCATTTCCCCATCTGTTGAGAGAGAACCAGCCCAGCGCAGTGTACAGGTGCTCTTCAGGTCAGATTGGAAATTTAAATGCAGGTGCTACTTAATCTGGTTACCATGGCAATTGGTGCGTGAACAAATAAATAAATGATTATGATAATGCTAAGTTATCTCTTCTGTAAGTACAGAGTTTTGCAAATGATTTTTTCATCAAATTAAAATACCTTTAAAAGATAAAACAAAATAAAATACCTTTAATGAAAGGAAAATATGTGTTAAGAAAATCAATGTTTGTTCACTCATTTAGCAAATGGTCATTGAACATCTGTGTCAGGCACGGTGGGTTAGGCTCTGGGGACACAGCTATGAGGAAGGTAGGTGAGGCTCCTGTGCTTCCAGGACAGGGGGTGGGGGGCGGGGGAGAAAGACAGCAGGGCCCAGTGCCTTCTGCCTACCAGGGTGCTGCGGTGAGTAGCGCAGTGAGCAGGAGTCTCCCTGCACGGTGCTCAGGGAGAGGCTCTCTGGGGTGAGACCTGAAGGCAAGAAGGAGCTGGTCGTATGAAATCTTGGGTACAGGCATGTCCCAGGGTGCGGGACACGCTAAGCATGTGCAGATGAAGGGAAGCAAGTGGGACAGAGCCTGACAAGGAGCCTGACGATGAGCAAGGTGGCCTTGGGGGAGGGGCCCTTGGTGGGGGCATAAGCAGGGTTGGGGGCCTGGGGGCTTCAGGAGCTCTGATCGGGGCAAGGGCAGGGCATGCAGTCCTTTGTAGCCTTCAAAGGGCACCCCGAAGGCTGTGTGCGCTTGGACCATGAGGCAAGAAAAGTAGCGTGGAGACCAGTTAGGAGGCTCTGCGTCCTCCTGGTAAGACCTGGGACTTGGGTGGTCTTAGGTGAAGGGGAGGCTTCAGGATGTGCCCTGGAGACAGAGTTGCTAGGACTTGCTGTGGTTCCCAGGGATAAGGAAGAGGCAGTGGCTGAGCCCTGGGCTCCTTGAGTCCTGTCCACAGATTTGGGAGACAAAGATCACTGTGAACAGGGGCACTGACCCATGGGGCTCACAGCACCTGTCAGAAATTGGTCTTTATTGAAGTCTTTGAAACCTGGTTATTTTAACTTTCAGAGCAGATCCTAGAAAATGTGAAAGTGTCATCTTGTAGATGACATTTTACATTCAAAAATTAGCTTTTTTTCTTTTATGTAAAGAACCAAAGCAGTTTGTTTGGTTTATTTAAATAATTGTGTCTCCTCTTTTAACATCCATGTAAAACTGTTCTTCCTGGGCCCCTGCACTTCCCACTTGTGTATCCATTGTATTAGGAGACTATTATTTTCTCTTTAGGTTGTAAACAAAGATAGGTAATTCCTGGGAGACGAATAATGGAGGGTTATAGTCACTCCCGAACGGTTTTCATTTTTTATTGCTGCAGTTTTCTCCATGATTGGCTCTATAAAGCCCATATGGAATACTCCACCAGGCTGGCTTGAGCATCTCTGAGGGACGATGCGCTGATCATTTCATTGTTTAACTCCTCTACCCAGATATAGCTCCAGTGTTCACCCAGCGTCCTGGGGACACCACAGTTACTGACGGGATGACAGCCATTCTGAGGTGTGAGGTGTCTGGGGCTCCCAAACCTGCCATCACATGGAGGAGAGGTAGGTGGCTTCCATTCTCTGAAACAGTGTGGCCGATGCGGAAAATGAACCCACTGGGCAAATGGTTGTGTTTATTGTTCTCACTCTTGTTTATTTATTCATTCATTTACTCACTCAGTAAAGATTAAATAACCATTCGTTGAATGCCTACCAGGTGCTAGATGCAAGGGTGCAAGGATAAACAGGACAGAAAAGACCCTTGCCTTCTGGAAAAGGAAACAGACAGTAAAAAAAGAAAAAGAGTTGTGTGTATGTCACTCTCCTTGATCTAAGTAAGCTCTTTATAGAGTGCCTTAGGCTTATTTTAGGGTTTATTAAAATGTTCTTTTTTTTTTTTTTAAGACAATGTCTTGCTCTGTTGCCCAGGCTGGAGTACAGCGGTACAATCATAACCCACTGCAACCTCAAACTCCTGGACTCAAGTGATCCTCCTCCTTAGCCTCCCAAGTAGCTGGGACTGCAAGCATGTGCTACCATGCCTGGATAATTTTTTGATTTTAGTTTTTTGAGGAGGCAGGATCTTGCTATGTTGCCCAGGCTAGTCTCAAACCCCTGACCTCAAGTGATCCTCATGCCTTGGCCTCCCAAAGTGCTGGCATTACAGGTGCTGGCCACTACGCCCGGCCCTAAAATGTTAAGTATTGGATGTGAAGTAATGCTGCTAGGATTCAATTTTCCCATGTGTGAAATAAAGGAATTCTTCCTTAGAATCATGTCCTTTTTTTTTTATTAAGAAAGAAATATACTTCCAGCACAGCATTGTTTCATGCCCTCTCCAGTTTGACGAGTAAAGCTTAGCCCCAACTGTGTTTTTGATTCCCGTGAAGAGTGGCGGCAACATCACAGGCTGCCTTTGCAGTCCTCACAGCCCCTTCATAAGTGCTATTGATTGAGCAGTGATGTGTCCACCCTTATCATCTCTGTGCTGAATTGTGTCGATTCACATGGATTAACCAACCGTATTTGGTGGATTATATTTATATTTTTCCATGCTACCGGAAAACTGAATGGTGGCTTCTCAAGTCCCAAAGGTACAACTCGCACACTCAGACACAACTTATATACATAAAGATCTGAGAAACTATAGATCAATAAGAATAGGTTTTTCTTTTATATATTTTCTTCTTTTTCTTTCCTGATTTTGAATGTAATCATAGCGTTAGATAGAAAATTTTCAAATGCACATAAATATAAAGAAAAATGAAAACCAGTCACCCAAAGGTAACAATCACATACATGGATCAAAATTTGTTTAACCAAATCTCTCTATTGAGCAATAGGGTGTTCTTGGTTTTTGTTATTCTAAATAATGCTAAAAAACTACTTTAGTTATTTATGTGCATAAAATGTTTAATCCGTAAGTTATTTTCTTGATTATGGCTCTGAACATTATCTTCATTTCTTTCAAGTGTTGTGGCTCTAACATCCCTGTTTACTGTTCTCCAGAAAACCACATTTTGGCCAGTGGCTCTGTCCAGATTCCTAGGTTCATGCTTCTTGAATCTGGAGGTCTGCAGATAAGCCCCGTCTTCATCCAGGACGCCGGCAACTACACCTGCTACGCAGCTAACTCGGAGGGATCCCTGAACGCCTCGGCAACACTGATCGTGTGGAGTAAGGACCATGGTCTATGTGAACCTTCTATTAATCATGGTTTAATCATCATGTCATCTTTCTCGGGGGATGTCAGTATGCCCTTGGACTTTCTAATTTAATCAAAAGAGAATGATTATTTTTACAACTTATTTATAGAAATCTGTTGAGCAATTAATTTTTCAGTTTCTAAAAGAATAATTAGAAAATGTATTCAAAGATTTAATGGGGATGTTTCAGGAGAGATAAAAGATTGACTTTTTAAAGTCATCAGAGTAGGGATATTATACCAAACTAGCTCAAATAACAAAATCGATGTATTGGTTAATTTTATAAACATTTTATAAGAAAACTGAATTAAGAATTAAAATCCTAAAGAATGTATATTTTTCTATACTATTATTATGATGAGCTAAAACACTTCTAGTATATTAAAAATGAATGCTTCTTATGTATCAGGGAATAAACTGAAAAAAAAATCTTTATTGTTTCTCCAGCTTTTACCATTCTTATTTTACCAATAATACAGGTTTCGGAAGTGCAGAATAGATTTTTCTCTGGGATTGGAGTACTTAATCCCCCATACACACCCTTTTTTTTTTGGCTTCAGTTGCCAATGTACTTTTTCCTCTCTGCTTCATCCAAATCTGTATTACTAAAAACACATTTGTTCACAGAAGCAAAAGAATGCTCACTAACAGACTTTCATGAAGCTATCCGTATGAACAGAGAAAGTTTTAACTTGCTTGAGTAAATAATTTGTTAAAATGCCATTCTTAAAAATAAATCATTGTTCTTTATTTCATATTTGCTTAGCATTCTCTATCATATAGTGTGTCCACTTTGTAAATGACTCTTTCTAATTTATTAGGTGTTCTAAAAATATCATGAGTTGAAAAGAAATTAATCCAAATTCCCACGATATTATCAAGTACTAAAAAAGTAGTTTTGTTCCATTTGAGTCAACCACTTATGATTCATCATTTATCCCTAAAAATTAACCATAACTTTAAAAGCTTATGAAAAAGTAATACCTGAATCTTTGTAGATCACTCTCCAGAAAATGTTATGGATCTGCAAAGATTCAAAGTCATGACAACACTAGTATGCCTGGTATAACACTGTGGTGGCTTACAGAACATTTCCTCTACTTTACCTACTTTTCTCTGTACAACCGTCAGTGATGTTAAAATCCTCTTTCACAGACAAGAAAACTAAGACTCAGAGATGTTTTTCTGGATGCCCCGTTAACAGCAGGCAAGCTTGGCCTTGCATTTAGCCTTGTGACTCCCAAGCTCCAGCCTCTGTTCCTGGCACCAAAGCAGCATCTCCCTCAGGGGTGTGTGCGATGCGGGACACGTGGCTCTGGCTGGCCTCAGGTCCATGTAGAGCTGTCTATTCTCATTCCTGAAAACTGGGAATAGTAATATCACAGCCCTCACAAGATTGTTGTGAGGATTAAATAAAACAATATCAATGAAAACATTTGGCAAAGTCACGAACTGCTATGCAAACGTTAGAAATTACTAGAATGAGGATTAACTTGGGAAAGAATCTAGATTTTAAGTAAGTGCATAGAACCTAATAAATATTTGCATATGATCTTCCATGCTCATTGTCTTCTGGAGTGTTTGAGATTAAAGAGGACTTAGGAGAGGCAGGATGGGTTGACTTACTTTGCTGCCACGTGGAAAGGCTTGTTTTCAATGCCCTGGACGTTTCTGAGAACTGCGATTTGTACTTGTTCTGCCAAGATAAGAGAAAACTTGCAGGATTTGATGTTAGATGACCAATTCATTATCCCCCTGAGGGCGGAAACTCTCATACCCGTCCTTAATCTGAGTTGTGACTTGTGTTTTTTCAGACCGAACATTCATCGTCCACCCTCCCGAGGACCGAGTGGTAATTAAGGGGACAACGGCCACGCTGCGCTGTGGGGCCACTCACGACCCCCGGATTTCTCTCAGGTTGGCCCAGTTAGTTACAATGCTTGGGGCTCATTAATAAGCTGTGAGCTTATGAAGTGAAGTTGAGATGAAAAGGAAGAATTTGGGGAACTTTGATTTCAGCTGCAGATCCCTGATTACGGCATCTTATAGTCATGGGCTCTGTCATTAATCACACAAATCCCATTTTCCACTCCAGCCTTATGTATTATTTACAGTGAGCTATGTTCCACTTCATGACTTCAATACAGCGTTTCATGATTTTTTCTGCCAAGGTTAATACACTATCTGTAAAACGTACTTGTCGGAGGCTGATACTTAATGAGAGAAAAATCCAGAGGGATCGAAAAGGATTTCAGCAGTGTTTACATGGGGGCTATTTGGTACTCAAGAGGGGTTTTCTTTACTCCAAAGATAGTTTCATTGTGAAATGGGGAGCGAGGGAAACCTGCACGTGGAAGAAAGGCAACCACAGTACCCAACACACTTAGCAGGAAATACACGCAAAGAAGGAAATTAGATGACTTGAGGAGTTTCTAAAGGAATTGCAACATCCTGACTTTGAATTCGGACTGAGAGAGTAACAATGAAAAATATGACACTGCAGGTGAATGCATGGCTGCAGACAGGTGGCTCTCAATGGTGAGCTTTTCCCCAAAGAACAACCACTTTCAGAATAGTTTTTGATTTTCAGAATCAGCCTTGAAAATAAATCAAAAAAGAAAAATCCAATCATCATAGTATTTTCACTCTGGCTGTAGCCCAAAAAGCACGCAGTTAGCCAAATGGGTGGATTCAAGATGCCTTCCTGCTTTCTGGGACATTTTGTTCTGAGCAGAGGGGATGGCTTTGACACATACGTCATTAACTGGATTCGGAGACTAAGCCATTCTCTTACTCTTCTTGAGCAGGTGTTTGGCAAATTGTGTATTTCTATATCTCCACCTGGTTCTCTGGAATTTCCCAGGGCTCAAAAACCAAGCTTTGTTTAATTACAAGGTTGCTGAATGCAAAACAAAACAAACAAAAACTAGCAAGTTAAAGATTACCCGGAAAATCCTTGGGGGCTTTCCTAAGAGATAATTGTCATGCCTGGAAAAGAATTCATTCCTTTCTAAATGATTTGGAATATGATTTCAAATAAGTCAGGTTTTCTGCTACTCTGAGAGCTCAAAAAGAGTCCACTTGGATCTTTGTGGTTTTCTTGTAGCTTTTTATATGTGATTAAATTGGAGACCCCTTCCTGAGAAGGAACTGGATTATTCACTCTTGGGAACCCTTGGTCCCAGGGTTTCTCTGTCCCAAGGAGCACCAGGCCCTACATGACAATTGTAGCTGAATGCTGCACCCCAGAGTGAGCAACCTATTCATTTCCTTCTTGTGGAGTCAGTCCTGTTCTGTCTCAGAGTAATTTCAGATAAGTAGTTTATAAATGTCTGTGTTCTTTGAATATGATGGCTTTAAAGAGCTGGGTACCTTTTGAAAACCTGATCACTTTTATCCCATCTAGCAGTGAGTAGTGGCCCTGCCCGTGGACATCTAAAGACAGGAGAGGCTCTTAATTGATTGTATATTTGAAAAGAAAAATGTGCTAAAATTGCCATAGATAAAGATTAAATGAGAAAGAAATGCAATTTTAAGGACCGTCTGCCAGAATGGTTGGATTTTAAGAAAATATGTTTAGGGGGTGCGATTTTTTTTTCATGAGTTGGGTAATTCTACTCTGGGGATCTTTAGACAATTGTTGCCTCCTGTCCAGACAACACTCTTGTCCTCCAGGAACATTCTGGGGCAAGAATGTTAGGTGCAGTTTTATCAGGAGACAGGCATGCAGATGATGCTACACACCCCGACTCTAAAGCATAAGCTCAGACAGATGTTGCCAGTCATTTTCATTGTCCTGTTTTTAACTTCAGCATCTATTTTTGTATTATCTGTTTTTTTCTTTTCTTTTCTTTTTTTAGGCATAATTCATATACTATAAAATTCACCATTTTAAAGAGCACAATTCAGTGGTTTTTAGTATATTCACAAGGTTGTCAGTTGCTTGCTTTTTAACGAACAAGAAGGACCAGTGATTCTGTTCTTAATGGGTTTTGTAACTCAAGACTTTTGCTCGGCCCACAGCTACGTTTGGAGGAAGGACAATGTGGTCATCACTCCATCTAGCAGTTCTAGAATTGTGGTGGAGAAGGATGGGTCCCTTGTTATTAGCCAGACGTGGTCAGGTGACATCGGTGACTACACCTGTGAAATTATATCTGAAGGAGGGAATGATTCTAGAACAGCCCGGCTGGAAGTGATGTGAGTACTCCAGTGTTTGGTGTTAATCAGTTCTTAATTATCTGCGTTTCTGCATTCGGCTAACACTCTTGCAAGTGACTACCACTTAACATGTATGATGCCCGATTGTGTCCCAAGTCAGCGGTCAGAGGCCGGCACGTCATTCCTCATAGCTATGTCCGTTGACTATGGGTTTTTTGCTTTTTGTAAAACTTCAAAATCAAAATGTGTCATCCTTGGTGTAGACAGTCTGATTGTTGTTTTTTGTCCCCAGTGAGCCCTTGTGTCATATTTCCCCCATTGACACCTTATCCCAACAGGCTGTTCACCACACTGCATTTAAGTAATAGTAGTTCATTTTTCCATTCATGCCCATCAGAGCTTCCGATTAGTGAAAACTGCCAGGGTCAGCCCACAGAGGTGAACACCAGCTAGACTCCGAGTTCAAGTTAAGTTAGTCCCGCTGCCTCTCCATCGGCAAATAGATACTTTCCATTAAGTCTTTTGAAGTCCTGAAAACAGCAAGCAGCTGCCCATTACTTCCAATCCAGACCTTCCTGGGGGTCCAGAGAGCCGGGGTGGGAAACCATTGATCTCTGTCTTTACTCTCTCTCTTCCTCAACTCCCTCTTTTATTCATGGAGCAGGAAACTGAAATGCCTGCTGACAAATTTTATTTTTCTGACATGTATTTATTTGCTTTTTAAAAGTTGTGCCTTCTCAAATACTCCCTGAGTACAAAAATAAAACCTGAAAATAAAGAATCAAAGCTGAGCAGTTGTCAGGGCCCCCGCCGCCTCCAGGGGCACCCGCCAGCCCATCCGTCCCTGGCTATCGTTTGACATGCTGGGCCATTAGAAAAAGGCAATTTTGAGAAATTTTTCTTACTGGCTCTACCCACCTTCATCCAGGAAAGATTCTATATACAAAAATCATTCCCTAAAAATAGAATTTGAACACTGAGTACAAAGGCCATGTCTCATTTATCTTTGAATCTCTAGATTCCAGCCGAGGGGATTAAAAGTGGACAAAATGCTTGCAAGTGCTGAGCACGTGGCCTTCTGTGTTTGCTGCATGCCTGTGTGAATGAGTAAACAAACAAATTGCTTTCCTGTAGCCTCTATTTGTGGAATCTAAAAGGTTAATGATGTATAGCAGCCAGTCCAGAAAGCCCTGTTGTACCTTCGATACCTGAAAAAATATTCCATTCCACCTCCTGTTCTTTGTCCAGGATGGCTCCTTGTTCTCTTTCGACATTAGTCACCTGTTGGGAGCAAGAGTCACCCTAGTTAGTCATGAAGACACAGGAGTCCTCGTGGCTCCAGAGGACCAGCTGCAAGGCTGCCACACAGATGGTTCTTCAGCTTTGGGAATGTGCCTGGGAGGAATGTCCCCCACCCCACTGCCTACAGGCATCAGAGCTCCTGCCCCTGGCTCTCCCTGCCCTTCCCGTGGGCCTCAGCCATCTGCTGCCCTTGCTGCTTGGCTTGTGTCTTCTGCCTGCTTTACCTGAATCCTTGGGATTCATCTACAGGATCGCTTCCTGCCATGTGACTCCAGGATGCCTCCTGCAGTTCTTCCCCGCACCTGGCCCGCCCTGCCCCTTCACGTTGGCACACTGGGGTGGGTGAGCACATCCTCAGGTTCCTCCTCCTCCTGAGGGAGAAGCATCTGATGGCACAGGTTTGCATGTGAGTCCCTGACACTGTTCGATACACAATAGGTGCTCAGTAAGTATATGTTGGTTGGTTGGCTGGTTGGATGCATGGCTGGATGAGTGAATGTGTGTATGTCAGGGCCACTGGCAGCCCCTCCTGACCCCATTTTCAGTGCTGGTGTGCCCTTGGCACTCTCTGGGTAAACACACGGGCCCACATTGCTCTGTCCAAAGCCTGGCGGTCAGTGCCTGGTGCCCTTGTCCAGTTCTGCTTCTGCCTCTCCTCCTGCCGTCTGTATCTCAGGTTGAGGACGATTTTTTTTTCATTTTGATAACGTTGGAAGACATAGCCAGTGAATTCTTATAATCTATTGTACTATTCACATTTTTAAAACTACCTTTGAGAACTATTAGATCATCCATCGTTGGTATCAAATAAATAAGTGTTAGCAGTTCATAAAGACTCTGTCAGCAGTAGCCAAATTGCATACTTCCAATAAAGCACATTCTTTTTATTCTGCACAATTTTTATGTTCTACTGATTTACATATCTTCCCTACTATTTGCTTATTTGATTTCCTCTAAGTAAAATACATTTTTCAGCAAATGTTGCTGTATGTATAAAATAATAGGCTTTCTGTGATGTTAAAACACCTCATCGCTAAATATGGAAATATTTGCAGATTTGTGATTCAAACCAATTTGGGTACAGCTGGTTACAGAACTGATTTGGAATACGATTGTTCCTTGTGACTTGTTAGTGTAATGAACTCTGCTGCCCCAGATCTGAATGGATGGGGAAAGTTGTGGGCTCTTTTGTGACATGTCTTTAGATCCAAATTGGATGTGACTCTACAACATCAGTAATGACAATAGTAATGATAATAATAATCCACAATCGCAGGGCATTCTGGGCTTCTCTGAGAACTTTCAAATCGAGCTCAGTAACATTTCCGTGTTTTACTCAGATGACAAAAAAAAAAAAAAGGCAAGAAAAAAATCTCCCTCATATTGCAGAAGGAACTGAGAGGTACTTAGGGCTAAACAATGTCCTTCAGAAAAGCCTGAAAGCCTTTTCTCCCCTTGCCTCTCCACTTCAGTTAAAAGCTACTTTGTTAAATATAGAAATTAGGAGCATTAGAAGTGAGATTTTCAAAAATAGACCATCCGTAGGCTTATTCTCATGTTTGTTTGCTCCATGGCTAGTACTTCAGCACTAAACTTTGTCTCGTTTAAGCCTGGTTGAAGGGGCAACCCCTCGACCCCACCTCGCACCCATGACAGTCATGGCAGGGCTGCAGAGCCACCCACGCGCGAGGTTGGGTGGGAGGCCCTGCCTGCCTCTTACTCCCATGTGACTTTGGGCCGGTCGCCTCACCTCTCAGCCTCGGTTTTCTCGACTTGTAAACCAAACATGGCATTGTGCTTCCTAAAGGACTATCATGAAGGTTGTGTGAACCAGTGTTTGCGAAGCTGGCATGGAACCCAGCTGAGGATCGGCATGCGGTTGTTTCCGTCTTATGCAAGAATGCCCCTCCTCCTTCAGCAACAGCACCCTGGCCTCCTGGGGACGGGACATTTCTTTTTCCTTTACCCGGCTTTATTCTTGCCCATGTTAGTATGGCCGTCTGACGCTGGACACTGGATGTGTCTGCTTGATGCGGAGCCCTCGGTGCCTGGAGCAGTGCCAGGAGTATAGCAGGGCCCAGCAAGTGCCTGAGTAAGCCTCACTCCGCTCTCCGAGTAAAAATGGGATGCTGCGCTGTGCACCACTGAGGAGGACTAATTTATGAGGGCTCTGCCTTAATCCCCTCCCTGAGAGAAGAGGCTTCTAAAATTCCAGATGGTTCCATGATGCAACCTGTAAATTAACAACGCAGTTCATCGTTAAACGGTGGTCACCCCTTGTTTTAGTAGCGTCTTTCCTATTAGTGTGCTGGTGCCACGAGGGCAGGAGCTGGTCTCTGGGATGACTCTGTATCCCCCAAAGCATCTTGCTTCATTGAGCACACCAGAGAGACCGGGCTCCTAAGGCTTTATGGATTGATTAATTGTTAAATCATTTAAAGACCCAATTAGCATTGCATCTCTCCTCCTGAAATCAGAGACTAATTCTCATGAGCCTGGAGTACAGAGAAAACCCAATTTACGGAGCTGACCTTCTGAAGACTTGGATCCTGAGGCAGTCAGAGAGGTTTCTTTCAATAAAACCACTTCTGACAAAGCCATAATAAGGAATGAACAATTTAATACGTTTCCCAGAGTTATCAAGCCCCCATCATCTTCATCCTCAGAGTGAAGTCAAAGAAGATGGGTTTGACCAAGTCATCATTTGTGCATTAAAGGGGCAATGCTTTTTATATAGAAAAATACTTATCTGATCCTCTTCTGCCAGAGCAATTCCCCCCTGCAGCCACAATTTTACCAATTGCTTTCTCTTGAGTCTTTTTCTAAACTGTTTTCCTCACACACAGCTCGCCTAATCTCCTCCTGGTACAGTCTGGGTTTTTGTTCTTTTGTTATTTTTCATTCCTGATATTATTGTAGTATGATTTGCCTGATGGTGATCCCCCACCCCCATTCTCTTTAAATTACAAAGTGACTCAGCACTGGGCTTCTTTCCATTGTTCTCTGGGACCTTTCATTTGTCACCCTATCTGCATATCACTGTCTGTGAGTCACTCTGCTGATCATTTATCTCCTTTCAAAGTTGGCAGAGAAATGCCTAGATGCAATCTATTCCCATCAGATAAGAGTTTCTGAAATGAATTCAGAATATATTAAAGCCTCATTTATCCGTTATTGATGGGTTAGTCAAGGATTTCACAAAGCTTAATTTTCCAGATAACCAAAACTTATCGTTTAAAGAAGTGGTTTGTATTTCCAGCGTAAGGCATACCTTGTTTTATTGCACTTTGCAGATACCGTGTTTTTAATGAATTGAAGGCTGTGACAACCCTGTGTTGAGCAGATCTCTTGGTGCCATTTTCCCAGCGGGATGTGCTCACTTCATTCTCTGTGTCACATTTTGGCAATTCTCACAACACTTCAAACTTTTTCATTATTTTTGTATCTATTATGGTGATCTGTGATCAGTGATCTTTAATGTTGTTATTATAATTGTTTTGGGGCATCACATACTGCACCCATATAAGGCGGTGAAATTAATCAATGTTGTGTGTGTTCTGACTGCTCCACCGACTGGCCATTCTCCCATCTTTCTCTGTCTTCTTGGGCCTCCCTATTTCCTGAGATGTAACAATGTTGAAATTAAGCAAATTAATGATGCTACAGTGGCCTCTAATTGTTCAAGTGAAAAGAAGAGTCACATGCATGTCTCTCACTTTAAATCAAAAGCTAGATAGAAATGATTAAGCTAGGGAGGAAGGCATATTGAAAGCTAAGATAGGCTGAAAGCTGGGCCTGTTTCACCAACCACTTAGCCAAGTTGTGAATGCAAAGGAGAAGTTGTTGAAGGAAACTTAAAGTGATACCCCAGTGAACACACATATAATAAGAAAGTGAAACAGCCTTATTGCAGCTATGGATAAAGTGTGAGTGGTCTGGATAGAAGATCAAACCAGTCACAATGTTCTCTTGAGCCAAAGCCTAATTTAGAACAAGGTTCTACTCTCTTCAATTCTGTGAAAGCTGAGGTGAGGTGAGGAAGCTGCAGAAGAAAAGTTGGAAAGTAGCAGATGTTGATTCGTAAGGTTTAAGGAAAGAAGCTGTCTCCACAACACAAAAGTGCAAGGTGAAAGAGCAAGTGCTAAGGTAGAAGCTGCAGCAAGTTATCCAGAAGATCTTACTAAGATCACTGATGAAAGTGGCTACACTAAACAGCAGATTCTCTGTGTAGACAAACGCCTTCTGATGGAAGAAGATGTCATGTAGGATTTTGGTAGCTAGAGTGAAGTCAATGCCTGGCTTCAGAGCTTCAAAAGACAGGCTAACTCTCTGGTCAGCGGCTAATGCCGCTGGTGGCTTTAAGTTGAAGCCAATGCTTATTTACCATTCTGAAATCCTAAATTCTAGGGCTCTTCAGAATTATGCTAAATCTACTCTGCCTGTGCTCTCTATAAATGGAACAACAAAGCCTGGATGGCAGCGCATCTATTTACAACATGGTTTACTGAACATTTTAAGCCCACTATTGAGACCTACTGCTCAGAAAAAAGATTCCTTTTAAAACATTACTACTTATTAACAATGCACCTAGTTACCTAAGAGTATTGATGGAGACATGCGAGGAGATTAATGTTGTTTTCATGCCTGCTAACACAGCATCCAGCCTGCAGCCCATGGATCAAGGAGTAATTTTGACTTTCAAGTCTTATTATTTACAAGATACATATCATAAGGCTACAGCTGCCATACATGGTGATTCTTCTGATGGATATGGGCAAAGTAAATTGGAAACTTTCTAGAAAGGATTCACCATTCTAGGTGCCATTAAGAATATTCATGATTTATGGGAAGAGGTAAAAATATCAAAATTAGCAGAAGTTTGGAAGAAGTTGATTCCAAGCTTCATAGATGACCTTGAGGGGTTTGAGACTTCAGAGGAGAAAGTAACTGCAGATGTGGTAGAAATAGCAAGAGAACTAGGATTAGAAGTGGAGCCTTATGATGTGACAGAATTGCTGGAATCTCATGATACAACTTTAATGGATGAGGAGTTGCTTCTTATGGATGAGCAAAGAAAGTGGTTTCTTGAGGTGGAATCTGTTCCTAGTGAAGATGCTGTGAATGTTGTTGTAATGACAAGAATGGATTTAGAATATTGCATAAACTTGGTTGGTAAAGCAGCAGCAGGGTTTGAGAGAATTGACTCCACTTTTGAAAGAAGTTCTGCTCTGGGTAAAACGCTATCAAACAGCATTGCATGCTACAGAAAAGGAAGAGTCAGTTGATGCAGCACACTTCATTGCTGTCTTATTTTAAGAAACTGCTAGAGCCACCCAAACCTTAGCAACCACCACCCTAATCAGTTAGCAGCATCAACATCGAGGAACACCCTCCACCTGCAAAAAGATTACAACCTACTGAAAGCTCAGATGATTATTAGCATTTTTTAGCAATAAAGTATTTTTCAATTAAGGTATGTACAGTTTTTTTAATACATAACACTATTGCGCACTTAAAAGAGTACAGAATGGTGTAAACAAACGTTTTATAGGCACAGGGAAACCAAAAGATCTGTGTGCCTTGCCCTATTGTGATATTTGCTTTATTGTGGTGGTCTGGAACTGAACCCGCGTTCTCTGTGAAACGCCTCTGTATTAAAAGGTTCTTTGCGTCGCTAAACAGGTAATAGCGAACACAGGAGATACTGCAGAGGGATGTTCACATAGAGTAGGCACTGGGAGTAGTGAAAAATTGAAATTTCCTTCCAACTTCGAATCCTGTGATGTGTGTAAAAATCATCACACTGGATGTGACTCTGAGCCAACGAGGTGGATGTTGTCGGCCGTGGGAGCTGAGAGCTTTCACCTGTCGGTGCGTCATGGACACTGATGGCCTCAGGCACTGCGGGGCTGGGAGGTCTTAGTTCCTACACTCAGTGTCTCAAGGCTGCTTTGCTTTTTAAGTTCTTAAGTATTTGCTTTTAATCTTTTAAAGAATCTTTTTAATCCCTTTGTCTCAGGCCCTTAGCTGCCACTTTTGCTATTCATCGTGCCTGCTTTTGGCAGACCTGGTTGCCTTCTCATCGATTGCTTTGCTCTGCCCCTGGGAGAAGGGAAATGAGCCCCGCCAACCCCAGACTTACCCTGAGTGGGAGTGGGCAGGCTCTGTGAGAGGACAGAGGGACACGGGAGTGTATCCCATTGATCTTAGGAGCTCACACCTGGGTGGCAGATGTTGCTTGGTTAGTGGCCTCCGTTTAAGACAGTGTGACAGGGCTACAGTCTACAAAGCCCAAAGAGCAAGGCTGCCACTCGCCTGTGAGACACGCCATTTCTGTGTGTACTCACATCTTAGGCTAAGAGAAGCCTGATCTGAAACAAGAGTTAGATTTCACTGTGGGAAAAATAGACTTAAAATTTAGAATAGGATCAAGCATAACCCACTCAGGGTCATTAAGAAAAAGCGTGCAGAGACGTAGCTTCTCAGGGACCACAGGTCAGACACTCCTGTTGTCCGACAGGAGCCCGTTCATGTCATATATGGTGGTCACCAAGACGAGATGTCCCTTTTGCAAAGTGTGTGTGCCCTTTCGCTCTTCTCTCGCCTGGCTCCTTGAGCCTCTGACCCATCGTTAGTTAGCCTCATGATCTGTCCTCCCGCCCTACTGTTACAGGTTATTACCTACTGGTTGTACGATCTCTTGGTACCACTTCAAATGAGCTGCCCTTGGGGTCCCAGTGCCAGCCCTGGAAAGTCATTGTCAAAAAGATATCCCAAAAATTGTGAACATGGACTCCTTCCTGGTCTCTCTGGTCAGCGGTACCACACTTTTCCTTGGCGCTGCCCAGCCTGTCTTCTCTTGCCTGCCTCCACAGCCCAGTGCAAACCCTGGTTCCTACCATCCTCACTGCCCAGACCTCCCGCCAATCTTACCCACACCCTTAGCAGACCACTTACCTTCTTTATCTTGCCTGAGCTCGCATTCCCGTAGCCCTGGGAGAGCCTTCCCTCCTTCTCCACTCACCCAGACCCCTCCCAGCCACTGTATCCCCACCTTGCCACTAGGCCTGCAACCCTGCTCTGCATTCCAGACCACTCCATGGTCTCTGGGCCCTGGTATCTAGGGTACCACCCCTAGATCTCTGGGGCCTGGTATTGTCCTGGACTCTCTATGGCCTTGTGCCCCTCCTTGGCTTGTCAGCTCTGGGAGGGCAGGACTGTGATGGCAGGTTGAGCCGGCATCACTACATTGAGTCATGTGGTTGGTCTTTCCAGCAAGGCCAGACCCCATCCTGGACTGGTCCAGGGCCCCGCCCTGAGTCACCTCATGAGCAACTCAGTTGTGGCTGGAGAGGCCCACCATAAGTGACAAAAACAGTTCTATCATTCAGGAAATTCCAAGGCTTCAGAAGCTCCATCCCAGACCAGATGAATTCTTTATGATACTACAATCTTATTTGGATATATCAATCCAAATTTATTCTTGGTTTGTTTTCAGGTGGAGCTATTGTAACAGCTTTGATTTGGTTTCAAACCAAACCAATTCAGATTGGGGGGGGAATATCATTAGGAAATAGGGCTTGGGAGAAGTAGAATAAATATTTTTATCCTGGCATTTCCTTTATGTTGCTCTTCATTGGAAATTTAATGGAGATTTGGTTATTAGAGAACCCAAATAGAAATAGCAGCTCCTTTTGTGATTTAAAACTTAATTCACAACTAAGGAAAAAACAAGACAGCATTTCAGACTTAAGTTGGTTCTTTATTGTACTAAGGTATAATATAGTTGCAGTTCACATTAGAAATACTAGTATATTTATGAATAGCACACACGGATTAGCTATGTTTCTTAGGCAGCTGACAGCACGAAACAACTTAATAAATTTCAAAGTATAATGAGTACAATTTTTAAATTAAAAATATCAAGTATAATTATGGCTTTTTGTTCTGACCTGTTGGTTCAGCAATAATTGATGTCTGAGAGAGACCAAAAGCTGGTTAGCGGGTGAGGTGGGTCAGGCTCCGCGTCTGCTTTCCCTAGCACTGCCCGGGGAGCTGCAGAAGGGGCCGCCGTCCAGAACAGCCACGGACCAGGGTCCTGCTCCCCGATTCCTGAGGTGTGAGGTTAAATACCGGGCTTGGGCAGCTTATGATGTTAAAGTTGCAGACTCATCGTTGGTAGAAACTATGCAGTAGGGTTTTGTAGCTTTGTCACCAGTAAATCCCAGTAAAAACCCTTTTTATTAGTAATGTCTTTTCACAATTTATTTGCTTTAATCACATTTCCATTTTATAGCCTTGCTGATGTGTTATTTACCATTTCCATGGGATTTTGGCTAGTGTTTTCACCACATTTCCTTTAAGTGCTTCCCCCAAATCCCTGGATTCCAACGGAAGATAGAATGGCAACATAACCTCACGCTGTCAATAAATGAGGCGCCTGTGTTGTCTAAGAATGCATGTGGGCGTTTTCTCTGCAACTCCAAACGGCTAGTGTTGGAAACTTTGGTACTGAGTCACAGTTACCAGCCCCTTTCCTGTGTCTATGGTTTGTTGCATTTCCATGACCAGCTTTTAGCTGTAAAAACAAATTGTTGACAAGTTTTCTCAATTAAGTAATATATGTGTGAAAATCTGCATCCTTCCACCCCCATTTAAGTGACAGTGTTTGATACCTAACACAGGAATTAAATGCAATTGTGAAATTTGAAAGTCAGAAAACAAACTAATACTGTAAGGAGTGCGGGTGGGTTTTGTTTGGTTTTTGGGGGAGAGGTTAGTATTGTGGGTTTGGGCATATTTTAATGTTCTTCATTCAAAACATTCCACGCCAGGACTGCCCATGTCAGGACTCAGGCTAACTGTCGATTCTGATATGCGTTTTCTTCTTTCTCCTTTTTATTCCTTTTATTCAAGCGAACTGCCTCATTCACCTCAGAACCTCCTGGCCAGCCCAAATTCTTCCCACAGCCACGCCGTGATGCTCTCTTGGGTTCGGCCCTTTGATGGAAACAGTCCTATTCTCTATTACATTGTGGAGCTGTCTGAAAACAGTAAGTAGCGAAACAAAACTGTCACCATAGACCATAATAAGATTTCTTTGTGTGCTCTTTCTGTCCTTAACCTTTACTTCTGGCTCAGACCCCAAAACAACTAGTAAAATGTTATGATGCTTTGCGTACAGAGTTTCGAAAGAAAAACACACCTTGCAATTTAGACAAGAGAAGGGCATTGTGGGGCCTGGGAGAGGGAAGATGTGAAACAGTTAGCGGGGCCCAGCGATGGCCGTGCCCGTGGGGTTACCCCTAAAGGTGAACTTGAGATGGGTTAGCAATGCCTCCCCCTCGGGCTGACTCGAGACTTTGTTCCCCGGAACAGCTCACACCTGTGGGATGTTTTCTCCGGCGCAGACACTGTGCTAAGCATTCAGGGGGCCTTTCCCTTCCTCACCTTCCTCGACCTCTCAGCCCCATTTAGCGCCGTCCCTCAAACCTCCCTCGTCAAACACCCCCTTCCTTGGACAGCCCTGCCGGCTGGGCTTTCCTCGCCTCCCCGGCCCTTCTTCCCCCCACTTCCGGCCACAGTGCCCACTCCTCTCTGCCCTCCCTGGAATCTCCTCCTAGGAAATCTCACGCGTCCCCGTGGTCCTAAGTGGCATTGCTTCCTTGACAACTCTCACTTTGGTACCTTTACCCCAGACCTCCAGGATCACATGGAACCCAGTGACTTGACATCTCTATCTGGTTGTCTCACAGACATCTCAAACTTAACTTCTTTAAACTGCATATTTTAATGTTTTTTAACCCAAATCCCGTCCTCACCTCACTACTGCAGCCGTTCTTACCTCCATGACCAACACCCTGGGTTCCTGCATGTCCCCAGCCGGGAGCCCAGGGAGGGTCCTCACTCAGCTCCTGTCCCCAGAGCCCTCCCCCACACCCACCACATCAGCGGCCCATCTGTCGTGTTCTGGGATACACTGGTATTTGCTCCCTTCTCTCTCTCTCTCTCTGTCTCTCTCTGACCTCCATTATCTCTTACCAGGACAATTGTAGTCACCTTCCAACTGGCCCCGCCTCTACATTTGCCCTCTTCTAAACCATTGTCTGCACAAGCTGCACCCCTGATCTTAGAATATGATTGGACCAGACTACCCTGTATAAACCCTGCGTGGGTACCCGCTGCGTCCCGGAGGAAAGTCAAGCCCCTTGGTCACTGTGCAGCCATGGCTCACCCCAGGCCATGGTGCTCTTTGCTCAGTACGTACCAGCCACACTGGCTTCATGGTAACTCCCTGAATGGGCCGGGTTTCCCATCTCGGGGCCTGTTCCCTCATCTGGAATGTGCACAGGGCCAGATGATCATCCCTCATGATTACCCATTACCTCCTCGGGGAAGCTCTCCAGCACACCAGCTCGATCTAACCTTTCCACACCTGAGCAGGGGTCCTCCCTTCATTATCTCGTCCTTTATTCCAGGTGACAGCCTCCTCCCCTGGGCCTCCCCCAAGGCAGAGCTGGCCAGACCGCAAGTTGCTTGTCTCCTACAGCAGTCAACTTCATTTGGCCTATGGTTTGTCTCATGATGGCCCTACCATTGCAGACAGGTTCCTGTTTTCAGGACAGCTAGGAGTGATGCTTTCTCCATGTTCCCTCCCCTGAAACCTGACTGTATTTGGTGACACTTAGTGTATTCCTGCTCTGCTCACTTCTGTAAGCAGAAACACTCTGGGTTCTGCTAGCATCCTTCCCAAGCTCACACCGACCTGTAACCCTTCCTGTCATTATTGATGTAACTTTACTTCCCCTAATTATCCCTTATACTTCCTCTTCCTCTGCTAGGATAGATTCCTCTTCTGGTGATACCACAAGCTGACACCACAGCAGCCCTGTTTGGTTGTCATTTTATAGTGAAGGGAATGGGTGTGCCGAGGGTGTCAGTCCCTGGCCCAGGGTCACTTGCTAGCAGTGGGTGAAGGTGGGATCCCCCGGGCTATGACTCCAGAGCCTGCGCTCTCAGCGCGTGTTCCATGGAGGAGTCTTCCCTCTCACACAGCCCTCTGGTGCTGTCAGGCTGGCCAGCCACACCTGGGTTCCAGTCTGTGCGGAGAATTGAGGAAGCCATGCTGTGAATCTGAACTGGGCATCACCCAAACCAGTTCCCTGTGGTGTTCCAAAGACAATATTTTACTTCCATTTCTTGGGTTTCCAAGTTTGCACCCTTGGCTGTAAGTCTTCAGTCTTGAGCATCATCTCAGAGCAAGGCCAGAGCCCAGGCCCCCCTCCTGTGGGCATCTCTGACTCTGATCAGGCCTCTTTCCTCAGAGAGACTGGGGCATGGTGGAAACCAGCCTGTGTGCAGACAGCTCTGACCAAAGAGGCAAGGGATTGGCATTATTTATTCAAATAGCCCTTGTGAGAAGATAAGGCTTTCCTGAGGGTGTCACGCCATGTTGCCTGTGAGAAAAACAGGACTTGACGATGATCTGTGTGGAGAGAATGTGACAGGAGCGGAGCGCTTGTCATCCAAATTCTGACAAATGCCCACCGTGCAGACAACTCCCTTCGGGCATCTGTCGCCTTGAGATTGAGGACTGTTTTATCCATCTTTGTGTCCCTAGCCCTCCATCGGTACTCGACAGAGGAACTCAAGTTAATCTCTCTGATTAACTTCTTAATGGCCCAGCTCAAATCTCAATTCCCCACATCTTGTGGTGAACTGACCATTCCAGCCACACACCATCTTCCAAAAGAGAGGTGTTCTGCCTTCCCCAGTTTACACAAAATGAGGCGTTGCTTCAAAATGCCATACTGACCCTTTTCTCAACCAATCGCATGGCTAGTTCCTCCAGTCAGACGTCTTGCCTAAGTAAGAAGCATGTTTTGTGTTTGACCATCCAACCATCGCAACATAAGTCTTTACTGGGCACCAGCTCTGCACCAGACACTCTCCTGGGTGCTGGGACACAGAGTTGAGGTGATCATCTCAACTGTGAGCAGCAAGGAGAGGGTCGGACACATCAACACATCCCCGTGGAAGATGCTGCCATCGAGGTGTGTACAAAGTGCCCTGGGACCATGGTAAAGCAACCGGATGGGAGACAAATCAGAGGAAGTCTTCAAAGTGGGTGACATGAGATGGGGGGCCAGATGAGGGACAAGGGTAGCAGGAAGGGCCCCTGGGTGCCAGGCCTCAAGGCATGTTTGGAAACCGCTGTCAAGTGTGACTTAGGGACATTGCTGCTGGCGTGTGGCAGTGTTTGCCTGGGGAGAGTCTTCCTCTTAATGGCCCAGCTCACATCTCACTTACCGACATCCTGTCATGTCCAGGCAGAAAACTAATTTTCCCTCCTCAGGGTTCCTATACCACAGTATGTATTTCCCTTTGAGCGCTTAGTACATTACATGATAATTACTGGTTTATATGTCCGTCTCTGGCAAGACCATAAACCCCTCAGGGGCAGGCAGGGTCCATGTGTCAGTATCATGTGTACCTGTGAGAGCCGACAGAGTGCCTGGCACACACTGCGCAACTCTGTAGGTGTCCTGTTGCCCCATTTCACTGATAAAGTGACAAAGAACATCGTTCGTCCCTCATTAGCCTCAGCCTCTCCTGACTATCTTTAGCTTGGAGCTGGCTGAGATTCCAGTTCTCTTTGCTCTAGAGCCTCTCCTGCAGGTATTACTGCATGGAGAATGTAGAGTGAGTAAGATGGTTGTCTCTTGGCCATTCCTGATTTCAACTGTATAAAGTACGTCTGTGACCTTGGCTGAAGCAGCGTGCGTGCGCTGCTACCAGTTGTTGGGCGCGTGCCTTCCTGCTGCGGCAAATGGAAAGAGCAGCACCATCGTCCGCACCAATGATCTGGTTTTTATTTTTATTAGGAACAAATGCCCTTAAGAAGCAGCTGAACAGGCTGGCTAATTATAGCTAGAAAGAACAGCTTAGCAGCAAGTACACTAAAATGGAAATTATATTTGGCCTACACTCAGCGCTGTGCAAGTGGACAGTGCTAAATAGCTCCATCCAGTAGGCCCATCCATCAGCTGCTTGGGGGACTCTCTGCAGCCAGCTCCTCCTGGCAGGCCAATTAGGATGCCATTCTCCTGGAAACTGTGGGTCCTGCAGGGGCCACACTGACATTTAGTGGCCACAGGAGACACCTTGTAACCTGTGCCCTTATGACATTCCCACCACTACAGAAGGGCCTCTTCTGAGCTTTATGGAGCAGAATGTTGAGGCTTGAACTGAGCCTTTGCCCATCCGCTTGACTGGAGTTGAAACCCTGTATGGAAAATATGTTTGGCTCTCTGCAGGCCTCCTGGGTTTTTCTTCTCTGGGACATCTGATGGTTCTTTTGTCCCAGGTGCACCTTTAGTACACCTTGGGCTCAGAGAGGGACAGCAGTGTGCTAGGGCCTGGTTCACGGTGCCCACCTGGTGGGTTGAGGAGTGCAGAAGGTCAGGCCAGGAGACAGATGCGGGAAGCCTGGGGGATTCCCTCCGCTGAGAGAGTACAGGGATTCTTGATGGTGTATAGAGAGGACCCTAAAAATGGGCTAAAAATGCTATTGAATAATAAAAACATTTGGCCCACTCTCTAAAATACCTGTTGATTATGATCAAGAATCATCTTCCTTTCAGATTATTATGATGACAAGGAAGAAGACTGTCAGGACAAAAATGTGAAAGATTTTGCAGTGGACCAAAAAAATAAGTAAATAAAAGTGTGTCTCATCCAGCACCCTTCAGGGATGATTCTGTAGGGACCTGCCCTTTATTGTCTTCGGGTTGTTTTACAACTCTGTAAATGCTTTTTGTCCATAGAAATGCAAATAAATGCTAATAAATTTTGTCCTGTAGAATATAATTGGCTATTGCTCTGCAGATATTGACCAGTTTTGCATCTATTTATAAATTCATTTTAGTATTGTCAATATGTATGTGTGTTGTCTGATTTCTCTTTTGATGCAGTTGTGACATCTTAGCAGTTCCCTCCTAAAGTAATGAGTTAACTAAAATCTTTGATACATGTTCATTTTATATTTGAATGAGAGCCGTGATTTTACCTTTTTAAAAACGTATCCTTTAGCATGAGTGAGTTGGCATCACACAATACTAGAAATGCAGATACTCATCTAATGCAACAGTTGCCACAGGTTTCCATGGTAACCCTGATATTTGAGAGAGGAAATTGTAGTTCTCAAACTGAGCCCCTGCAAGTTTGCCATGGGCTGGACTAAGGCATCCCACTGCTGGCATAGAGTAACGGTGGTCTTTTACCAGTTAGTAAGAAAAACTGTTCTTCGCAAATATAAAAATCTTCCCGTGATTTGTTTTTCAAGCCTTAACACCTACTGTCATGGTGTCTCCAGGTAAGAACCTGTAGGTAACAAGCATACTTATGTTAAAAATTCAGAATACTTCATTGTATGTCATTCTACTGCTAGTTTTTTAATAGATATGATTGTTCATAGTTGTGATGTTGTGTCATACCTTGTAATACTTAAATTTAATCAAAATATAAGATAAATTTGTACTTTTTATTGTTAAAGTTACATATGCTCATTAATAAGCATATTTAGATATTACTTAAAGCACAGTGGATAAAAATAATCTCCACAGCCTCTCATATGTTGAAAGCCAGTCCTCCACCCATACCCTGATCCCCTCTCCCTGCCCCCAGACTTGGCCCCGTGTTTAATCCCTCTGCTCTCTGTCCTCAAGTTCTCCCTCTCTCCTGGCCCCTTCCTCAGAGGCTCTGCTAAGTGTCTCCACCTCCCAAGCCTCCCTCACGCCACCCAACCCTCTCCTGGGACTGTGTTGTCACTGTTCTACAGGACAGACCGGTGGGCACTGCTCAGTCCACATCCCCCACTTCGCCACATTCCACGCCCTTCGTCACTCCTCCCGCTTAGCTCCCACGTCCTCTTCGTTCTCACCTCTTACTCTCCTCCCGGACCTTTTCCCCGACTCCGCCCCTGCCCATGCTGGTGCTGTGGTATGTCTCGCTCCGGCACTGGTCTTCTTACCCCACGTGTTTCCCCTAGTCAGTCAGGTCCATGGCTTGCCTTTCGCCCACATGCTGCAGGTCCCCAATGTGTGGTTCCAACCTGGGCCTCTGCCCGGAGCCTCAGGTCTTTGTAACCGAATGTCTTCCAGACTCCCACACCTCCACGTCCTAGAGACCCATCACACTCAACCTCTAAAATAGAACTCTGCATCTTCCCCCAAAGTTGTTCCTCTTCCGAGGTAAAAATATAATGCATTCTTGACTCCTTCGCCATTACCTTTCCCCCACAAATAAATCAATAAATCATAACTTGTCATCTAATCCATCACACTGCTCCATTCTTGCAACCACCTCCCCTGCCTGGCTGTGGCACTAATCCGTGGCTTTGGCCTCCTCAGAGCCATCCTTCGTGGGGCTACCAGAGGGAGCTCTGTAAAGTACAAACCTGACCAAGTGGCCTCACCAGCTTGACACTGGTCAGTGGCTCTGCAGAGAAGGCTCCATGGGCTGGACAGTGAGGCTCGAATTCCCCATTGTTCCCACTGGCTCCCCACTACATACTCATACTTCAGACAAGCCTCCCCATCCAGATCGCCAGCCCCAGTTCCCCCTACATAGGGCTTCTCTCTCCTTGAAGAATACAGTGCTGTGTACCATCTGACCGTGGCTGGCCTCCCCAGAGTCATCGCCAGCCACTCATTGCTTTGCTTTTCATGCTTCGGCAACAGGGCATTGCTCGTAGTTCCCTGGGCCACCGCCACTGCACAAGGCTCAGCATGTCTGGGAATTCTCTCCCCACCCTGCCCTTCTGCCTTTGCCTTCTCAGTCCTAGTTAGCATCTCCTCCTGGGACGTGTCCCCAGCTCCTCCCTGCCCAGTCACCTCAGCAGTGCCAAATGACCCAACAGCCAAACTAAGCCTTTAGGCACCAGCAGAGGCAGGATCACAACACCAATGAGAATATTTAAAAGGAGATTGTTTTAATAACCTTACTGCTACAAGTTTGCAAAGATAGTCTCCTATGTTTCCATTCAGAAGATTTATGTTCTTAGTTTCTGGTCTTCCGATGGTGGTTTTAGTTTGCGTTGCTCTGACTGCTGACGCTGTGGAACACTCTCTTCCAAGCTGGTTGGCTCTGTGCACTTTCTATGCTATGATCTGTCAGTTTCCTATCCCTCATTTTTCTGTCAAGCCTTAGGGTTTTTTCTTTCAGTTGTGACAAGTATTTTTTTCAGTTTGCTTTTTACCTTTAATTTGGGGGTGTTACTTATTGACACACAAAAGTGTTTGGTTTTATGTAGTTAAATCTATTCATACTTTCCTTCATGATTTCTTTCGTTACTTTTGTGTTTGGGTATTTCAATACTATTAAGTATAAAAATATTTTCATAGATTTTCACCTTGTTTTTAAAGGTTTAATTTTTAATATATTTACCTCTTTATTGGAATTTAGATGTGTTATATATTCTGACATATGACTTTTTCTTTCTTTCAAATGATCCATTTTCCAGCATGATTTATTGACTAATTCATTTGTTTATGTTTCCTTGTTATGTATTAAGGGGACCTGTTTATATAAAAGTCTGTTTGGGACTTACTTATTTCCATTGACTCGTCATCTGTTTTTCTGCCAATTTTATGGTACTTTAATTGCTTTAGTTCCAAATGTATTTTAATGCCTGATAAGGCAAGTTCCCTCATGTTTTTAGAATTTTATTTCTTGTCATCATTTATTCTTCCAGAAAAAAATTGGAATTATTTTGTTAAGTTTCAAAAATAGTCCCATTGAGTTTTTAATTGTATTAAACCTATAATGAGTTTTAATGAGTTTTATCAGAAGTGACTTCTTGGTAATTCTTCCCATTCAGAAAATAATATGCCTCCCTATTTATTCAGCTTTTTTTTTTTTTTTTTTTTTTTGGTATTGCGCATTGAAGTTTATAGGTTTGTACCCATAGGCTGTATACTTTTTTTGTTAAGGTTGTCCAAAGATTTTGTCTTGTGCTATTGTAAATAGAATTCCCCCCCATTTCTTCTTCTAACTAGTTATCATTAGAACATAGGAAAACTACTGATGTTTAGGTGTTTATTTTCCATTTAGCCACATTCCATATTCTCTTACGTTTCTATTGATTTTTTAGTGGATCCTCTTGGTTTTCAAGGTAGGCAGTCATATCTTCTCCACATAATAAAAATATTGTTTTCTTTTTGTTTTTCTTCTTACTGGGTTGGTCAGAATAATTTTGAATAATAATTGGTACAATGGTGTCTCTTTTTGCATTTTCCCTGATCTCCATGGAATGTCTACTAGCATTTTACTGTTATATATGATTTTGATTTTATTGTTTATTGAGATATAATTTGCATGCAACAAAATGCAAGGATCTTAAGTGAGTTTTGACAAATATTTATACCCGTGTAGCCCAGATCTCAAACAAAGTACAAATCATTTTCAACATGCCAGAAAGTTCCCTGTGTCCTTTCCAGTCAGTCTTCCTCCTTCAAAGGCAAACACTCTGACTTCTGTTACAACAGAGGAGTCGTGCCTGTTTTTGAACTTCATCGAAACAAACATGATATTGACTTGAATATGTGGTTTTTTTTACTATGTAAGACATTCTTCCCATTCCTAATTCTTAGGATTTTAAAAATGGTGTAGGGAAATTTCTTATTTCTAAGCAAATTATTCTTAACATAACTAAATATTACATTTAGAAATGCCCTACAGTTTATGCGAGAGAATTCAATACACGCCACATCTTCCCAGCTCTGACTTGAATTCCCAAGGCTCTGCCCTCCAGACAGGTTTCGAAGCTGACGTTCTGAGGGACTTGATCTTCATCTGTAACTCAAGGTTCCCAGGCTTCAAACTTGAAATCAATGTACTTTTCCTCAGAAAGAAACACTGTCTTCTACAAATTAAGATGTGCTAGAAGGAACGACAGATGGGAAGAACATCTCCACATCTTCTGCGTCTCTTACTGTCTCTCATACATAGCTCCATGCAATAGATGTCTCTGCCACCCAGGGAATGCTTGTCTCTCTTGATGACCGCAGGAGCTTCCTTTGGAAAATCTACATCCAATGCATTTCTTTTTTTGCCTTGGTTGCCTGGAAGCCCAAAGCTAACCTGAATGCCAGACTGAAGTACCTAATTCATTCCAGGTGCTCAGAACATTGCTTTGTCTTGTTTTCATTAATGATTTTGGATTTATTTATATTTATATTTTCATTTTATACATATTTTCTCTTTAGAAGATCTTTAAGCCCTCTTAAAAAGTAGGAGAAAGCTCTTTCCATAAACACGCATACAAATATATAAACAGATGTGCATGTGTCTGTAAGGGCAGGCTCATGTGAAACTGGAGCCGTAGACCTCTTCACCTTTGTTTTCTTTCCTCCTCGTTGACTTGGGGTACAGAGCACAGCATCTTCAGGCAAATCTGCAAATGATGTAGCCGTTCCTGTCTGATAGAGCTGAGACACAGGGAGATGAAGATGTAAGGTCAATCTGAGAGGCAGAGAAAAACACATAAAGAAGTAAATAACAAATCCAGAGCCAAGAGGGGTGTAAGTGGGTCTATGCTCAGTTACCAGGGAAGTGGCACTGAGAATGGGGACCCTCAACGAAGGAGGGTCCCTGCGGGCGGGAGTAGTCACTGTCCTCAGAGGTGGACCTGGAATGGAATGTCAGGATGCACACGGTTCACATGCGCTGGTGCCGGAGGGGGGATGGTGGCCAAGGACTTCAGAGGCTTGAATGCAAGGCAGCAAAACGGGTGGGAGGAAAGTTCCAGGCAAGTGGATTAGTAGGAGCAGAAGGCTCTTTGGGCAGGAGAAGCTGGAGGCTAGAATGGATTGCTTTAAATAAAACCCATTTTCTATATAATAATGTATTTTTAAGAAGTAATACGTGGTCACTGAAGCTAGAGAAATGGTACAAGATGTATAAAGGAAGAGTTTCTTATCTCCCTCCACCATGAGGGCCCACTGCTAGCAGCCTGGTGCGTGGCGCTCCACACTGAAAAGGGAGGCCTGCGAGGAGCACAGAGGCCAAACGATGCTGGACCACAGTCTTACACAACAGAGAGCCACCCAAAGCTGCAAGCAAGGGAATGCTGTGTGAAAACAAGTTTTTAGCAAGATTAACATGCAAGTGGCCCACAGGAAGCTGTTGCGTGAGGTTCGGGGAGGGGGAGAGAGTAGGGGCCGTGGGCCTGGTGCAGGAAGGCTGGTCATTCCTGAATTGCTGGTGGGGTATCCCCGGGAAGGAGAGGCCAGAGATGGCTGGGGACCTCCGGCCTGGCCCTGAGCAGCAGGATCCCGCTGAGGAGCAGTGGTCTGGGCAGAGCATCGTTAGCTTGTGAGGAACATGCTGAGACTGAGATGATGTTTTGGGGTCCAGATCGCAATATCCTCTGGGCAGTCTGTCTCTCTTCCAGCGCGGAACATTCCAGTGCCCACAGTGGTCTGCTGCTTTTTGTACCCACCCATCTCTGCTTTCTCCAGCACAGCTGGTTATGTCGGCTGCTTGTCTAAGACTAGCTTTTGGAGAACGTTCTGCAAGGCCCAGCGCCCTCCTCCTTCCTGGGGAGGAGCGCTTTCTTCACAAAGAGAATTCCTAAGCTGCGAGGCTCGCTTCTTTCTCCTACCACAGGTGTCTTTTCATGTGCGGAGCCGCCAGCCGTCTTGCACTCTGCTCCCCATGAAAGCCGCTCCGGCTGTCACCGCGCAATATGTTAAACATCTTCATCCCTGGTTGCTATTATGTACTTAAAAGCTGATGGGCTTTGTGCTGTGTTGCTTGCCAAAATGGCAAAGAGACTTTGTTCTTTATGCTCCAAATCATTTTAATGCTGTCTTTGAAACATGTCTCACATAGGCATTTTCTAATAGTCCCAGAGTTGTTAGGAAGTATTTTATGTTTTAGCTCATTTTTCTTTGGAATTTTGCATATTGAGACTCACATTCATAGCATGTGCTCCCAATTTAAAATGCATCCAGGGAGACGGTGTCTGTCACAGGTGTTTATGGAGAGAGGACCATGGCTGTGCTGGGGACCAGAGAGGGGTTGAGGTGGAGGGCTTCAGGCTTCACTCCCTGCTAGTGCCCTGCCCTCAGGCAAGATGAGGAGGGAGTGGGAACCCAACGTGGGTTCCACATCCTCTGTCGGTCCTCACCTTTTGGAAGGCTCTGTCCAAGCCTGTCCCACAGACTGATGTACTCTCCTACACAAGTATGCTTGTTGTGACAGCTCAGTGCAGGATACAAAGTGGTCCTGTAGCTTTTCCTGAGGCTGGGCCAGCTTCCTTGCAGAGCGGCTACCTGCTCCACCCCGTAGGCTGCCAGCCCAGGGGAGACGGGCTCCAGCCTGCTGCAGGGGTTCACCACTGCAAATCTAAGCTTCTGGATTTGTCCAATCTCAAAATAACCACCCACTTCCTATACCTTCTTCTCCCTGTTCTCTGAAGTCTCTGTCTGGTCTGAGCCTTTCTTTCCCAGGCACCCCTAGAGGTACATAGCCTGTCCCTCCTGGGGCCTCAGTCTTACCTCCCAAGGTTGCCTCGAGCACGTCTGTGCAACAGCATTC
Organism: Lepilemur ruficaudatus; assembly: GCA_963574885.1. NCBI lineage: Eukaryota > Metazoa > Chordata > Mammalia > Primates > Lepilemuridae > Lepilemur > Lepilemur ruficaudatus. Next base: position 94,948 of record CAUYRT010076057.1, read on the forward strand.
TTTCACAGCTGTGTTTGTGCTCACATGTAGATGTGCTTAGTGCCCTCATAGGGTCACATTCGTCCCGAGGACCCCACAGTGCTCTTGCTGTGTCTGTTCTACACACGTTGTGTTTACCAGCCCAAGCGTGCAATTCTATCGTGACGCTGAAATTATATTCCTTTCATTCTTTTAATAGTTTTTTAAAACTGGAATCCTGTAGAAAAATCTTATTTATCTTTTGCAGAACTAGTTATTATCTGTGCTTCTCTTTTAATGCCCAGATGAGCTTTGACTAGACCAAAAGAAGCTTTTCCTTAGATGTGGGTGTGCCTGTCTTTGAATCTGCTGACCCCAACCTGGAGTGGGTGGGTGGCTCGGGGCAGGAACTCCGTCTGCAGCCTCACCCTAAGCAGTGTGACTCTGTGGAGGCTGGAATCATTTGTTGTCTGGGCTTTGAAACTGTGTATCTCTGTTCACGTGATGACAGTAATTTAAGGGCACTTTAATATAGAGAAGCAAATGTTATTCATTCCACCCAACTAATCTCTATAACTCATTGAGCTGAACATTAAAATATAGGGTGGAGTCTCCAAAAACTTGAAAATAGTCACAAAAAACACTTGAACAACCATGAGAATGGTTTTAAAAAGGCAACTGCAGTTTGGACCTGTGCTTATTTAATTTCATTATTTTCTCATACTCTATCTTCCAAATTTTTGTTAATGAATTTGTATTTTTTGTGGTGTATATACACACATATACAAACATATACATACATACAAATTCACATACAAATATATACACATTGTATACATTACATAAAATTTATCATTTTTTATTACTTCCTTTTTTTTTTTTTTTTTTAAAGAAGATAGGGTCTTGCTCTGTGGCCCAGGCTATACTGCAGTGGTGCAATCATAGCTCACTGCAGCCTGGAACTCCTGGCCTCGGTGATCCTCTGCCTTGCCCCCATAGTAGCTAGGACTACAGGCGTGTACCATCACACCCGGCTTGTGTTACTTTAATGGTGGAAAAAATTGTGGCCGCGGAGATGGATACACAGTTCTCAGGAGTGGATCCAGGTTTTATTTGGCTTCTGTACCTTGGGAGTTAAGAAAGCGCAAAACTTGACAGGCCTCTCCGGCACCGTAGGAAGGGCCAATACAGCGAGGGGTGGAGAGCTCAAGGTCCCTGTTGGCACTCCTTCTGGAGCTGGTGTGGGCCTCCGGCCAGGAGGGCATTTGGTGACTATTGTTGTAGCCTGTGGAGTCCCAGATGTTTGCTTCTGCTCCACCCTAAGGTCATCAGTCCCCCAAATACTGAGGGGTTCCATGTGATCCCATCTGAGCCACCCCGTCCTCCAGAGCTCCATTCTCTAGGGGAATCACAGAGGCTTTGACCCCAGTCCCCCGAGAGCGTGTGTGGGCTCACACATACAACTCCATGTTCTTCTCTTGCAAAAGACACAGAATCTTCTAGTGCAGCGTCCACTCAGTGATTCATAGCGTGCTTCTCTCCTGCCTCCAACCACGCTGTTTGCTGATGGGCTAGCTTTTCCTGTTTCTTACTGAACCTTTTATTTTAGAACAATTTTAGGTTTACAGATTATTGTGAAGATACACCCCATGTCCAGTTTCTCGTGTTACATGAGCATGGTACTTTTGTCATGGTTAATGAGCCCATATGGACACTTTATAATTAACTGAAGTTCACACTTTCTTCAGACGTCCTCAGTCTTCCCCTAATATCTTTTGTTTCTGTTCTAGGATCCCATCCAGGATCCCACGTGACATTTATCCTCTCGTCTCCTTAGGCTCCTCAGTTTCTCAGACTTTCCTTGCTTTTGATAACCTTGGCAGTTTTGACAAGGACCGGCCAAATATTTTGTGGACTGGTGCTCAACTGGGATTCATCAATTTTTTTTCTCAGTTAGGCTGGCGCTGTGGAGTTTCGAGGGGAAGACCAGGGAGGGAGGCAGAGCATCCTTCTCACCACGTCGCATCAAGGGTGTACACTCTCAGTAGGACTTACCACTGCACATGCTGGACAGACCTTTTAAACACTGGAAAATTTAACTTAATTTGTGCCTGGGGTTAGCGTCTCAGTAGCACCTGTGTGTAGCGTGCAGTGTTGTCCTAGGAAATGCAGCGTATGTGGATTCAGTGTCCAGAAAGGCAGCCTGTTGTGGTGGACTAGCATGAAGCCTCCTCTCTCAGTGACATTGCTGGGGCCCTGTAGACATCACTCCAAGAGAACTCAGCTGCCTGATCAACCCTGTGACCAAGCCCTTGACTTCTTAGCGTTAAATCCTAGGCAGCCACAAGACATAGAAAAGCACAGTTGAGTTTACTGGGAAGTTTCTACCAAGGAGTGTTAATATCAGGTGGAGAGGCCTTGAGTCAAAACAGCAGTGGAATTAGAATCAGAACAATACTACATTCGTGCTTTAATTCTTCCTCTTAACCCTGTAACAGGGAAGGTGTCCTTGTTTTAATGAAAGCATGTTCAGCCTCATTTGTATAAAAAATACAAGGTAAAGCATCCATGAAATCACATTTTTTCCCTTATCAAATGGACAATTGAGACAGAAATTCTCAGAGCTAGCAATGTTGTAGCAAAACAGTCACCTTCTAAACCCTTTTTATTGTGACCGATACTAAATAGACACAAAAATATGGCTTCAATGACTGGTAACATTTTTACCATATTTGTTTTATCTATTCTCCACTGTTTTTTTTTTTTTTTTGCTGGAGTATTTTAAAGAAAATCCCAGAATTTATGTCATTCATCCCTAAGTGATCAGGAAGCAGCTCAACTAAAGGACATCACGGCTAACAAAATCAATGGTAATCCTTAATACCACTTGATATTAAGCCCATATCTAAATTTCCTGAATTGTCTAAGAAAATATCCTTTGACACTTGATTTGCTTGAATCAGGACCCAAACAAGGTCCATCCTGTTAGGGTGGGAACTTGTAGCTCAGGATGAGAAATAATTCTTGAAGAAAGATTAGAATAGTTTTAAAGGAAGAATGTTTATTTTACTTCCCAAAGGTAGGAAAGGGTATGGGGTTCGAGGTTTTTATGAAGATAAGGAGAAAGAAAAAGTTACTGCTGCCAGCTGAAAGCAGAAAATGGCTGTGAAACAGCTGCGTCTGTTCCCCCCCACCCCCGTTTTTTTCTTTGTCTCTCTGCGGCGGGCTTATCAGAGTCCTTGGGATGTGGTCTGGGGAGAGCTGGGAAAGCATCACGTTCTTTCTGTCTACTCAGTTCTTTTCAAGTGCTGTGAAAACAAACTCTTAGAAGCAGGTGGTTAATCTTAAAGACAACTAGTTGAGCCACTGGTGGCTAATCAGACAAAGGGGCAGTTGTGCTATGATCATTCCTTTCAAAGGGACAATTATGTATTGAGAGTTTCCTCTTTTTTTCTCTCTGTTAGTTTATTAGCAAGGCCATCCTTTCACATTATTTGTGTTGGTTGTTTCGTATCTTCATGTCTCTTAATCAACAAAAGCTCCCACCTGTCTTCCCTACCTCTCCCACCTCTTGCCTGGTCCAAGGCCATGCCATCTGTCCTACAGAATGTCCCATGTCCTGGATTTAGACCATGGAGTTGTTTAATTGGTTCCTGCATCTTCTTTATTGCCTGGGAGCTGGATTTGATTTGCATTCAGTTTCTGGTTTTGTGTCTTTTCTTGAAAAGTGTGTGTGTGTGAATACTTCCTGGGTGTTGCCAGGCACTTGGTACTGTCCAACCCAAGAAGGCACAGGAGGCCTAGCAGCTCCACCTTTGCTGATCTGTGAGTCCAGGTGATGACCACCTGTAAATTGGGAAAAGTCATTTAAATTTTCATGAGTCTTGGTTTCCTCAAGTGTAAAGAGGTGTGATAACACCTCCTCCAAAGAGGGTTCCTGTGGTTACAGATATGAAAGCACTTCCAGACTGCAAACTTCTATACAAAAGTTAGATGTTAATAATAATAATGATCCTTTGACAATTAAGAATTTTTTCTTCATAAAACGTTTTCCTTTCCCAGGCACCTTTAATTGAGAAAACGGCAATGGTCTTTTTTATTGGACAAAGCTTCCAGTACATTTTCAGAGCTTGCAAACCACCAACAGATAGAGTGGAGGAGTGATTAAGTCCTCGTGGATTCTGGGCCTTGACACTAAGAAAGAGTAGTGATGCCCCTCTGTATAACAGAGGTTGTGAAATAGCCCGAGTGGAGAAGTCTAAAATTCCTCAATCTTCTAGATCAGAGATTCCCTGAAGGGGAAGAAAAAAGATATTACAACTTTTATAGGATGTTTCCTTTGTCAAAGAGTTTTCTACATTCCATCCCCCAAGACAAGCATCCTGTGGCACTCTTTTGTGAAGACTGGCTGGGGGAAGGTTCGTTTAAAGGGATCTTGCTTACTGATTGTCAGAAACAGACTTGCTATTTAAATTTTAACAGTTCTCAGCAAGCTTGCAATTCCAAGGCTTGTGAACAAGCGAATTCTTCCCAAACCACTTATTTTTTTTTATTTTTTATTTTTTTGGTACAAATCAGAGTGCCCATGAGATGGATCAGGTTCATTTGTATTAGTTTTCAGTTTAATCTCTCTTCCTGCCAGATCTTTTATCTTCTAGTAGGAGAGGAAAAAGAATAAATAAAGAATTCTATAGTTGCAACAGGAGGACTGAGCAGAGCCCAGAGGTCCGGAGGAGATTAATAGGCCCTGTTGTCAAATCAAACTGGGCAGCAGACTCTGCGACTGGGGTTATGGACTTTCAAGAGCTGTTTACACTGGAATGAACACAGGGCCGAGGCTGGAGGGGGGCTAGGGCAGGAAGGCAGCGTCCCACGGCTCTCTCTGCCCTTTCGTCATCTGATTAATCGCTTTAGTCAACTGGTCACAACTGTCCTTTTGACTTTGTCTCTTTCTGAAATGACTGTCGTTCACTGTGTATCTGGCCGAGCAGGTGAGTTGTTCACTTACAGACACTGTGAGACCTGAAGGAGGAGAGCGGGGGAAGAAGAGTTTTACTGAGCCCTGTGCGGGTCGGAGTTCCCACAGGAAACAGGTGGCTCTCTTGATCTAGAATAATCAAGGAGGAAGTTTTAGAAAGGGAGCGTTTACAGGGGTGTGGGTGGGGGAGAACCCCAGTCACCTGGGGCTGGGAGCCTCAGAGCTGGTTCTACCCTTAGGTCAAAGAGACCAGGACAGTTGCAGAACCCCTGAAAGAGAGATTGTACAGAGCTGCCCCCTTGAGAAGAGCAGGAACCTTTGGGTGAAGGACACAGGTAGTCCCAGGCAACCTCCCAGTGAGGAAGGAAGAGCCCTGACTTTGTCCCCTCGTGATCTCCCAGTGGAAGCCATGGGACAGGACCACCCCCCTCACACACCGCCAGGGGGTCGGGGGCAGAGCCAGGTCTAGAAGGTGCTGCAGGATCTAGCAGGAGTGGGGGCACCCAGCACAAATGCGGCCAAGTGTCCACCTGGCCAGGCTTCCTGCTGGCTCAACACTTCCAGCATCCATTACCTCATTTCATACTCAGGCAGTCTTGGGAGTTAGATGTTATTCCGCCAACCCATCTTTTCATCATTTGTTTGTTAATGGAACAATTACTCTGTAAAATAATATAAAGAGGTTTATTCTGAGCCGAGTGTGTGTGACTGGCCCAGAGCACGTGGCCTCAAGAGGTCCTGAGAAAATGTGTCCGTGGTAGCTGGGTTACAGGTTGTTTTTATACATTCCTGGGGACAGGAATTATATGTAAGACCGTAGGTCAGTTGAGGAGAGTACATATTGGTTTGGCCAGAAAAGGCGGGACATCTCTAAGCAGGGGCTTATACGTTATAGGCTGGCTTAAAGATTCTTTGATTTGCAGTTAGTTAAAGAAATGAAGCTATGTCTAAAGGCTTGAAATGTTTTAACTTAACATAGGGATGTCTGTTAATCAGAGACAGACCACAGGATATTTACCGAAACTCAAGTGATCTGTTCAATAAATTGATGGCCTGCAGGTGTGGTTTAAGCGTTGTCTCCCATATAGCCTTACGCCTATCAATGAGTTACAAAGGATATCTCCAAATGTCTGACCTCCCTTCTTATGGCCCACCACCGAGCTTTAGGGTATTTCTGGGGTCCTCTTTGCCAAGAAGGAAGTCCATTCAATCAGCTGAGGGACTTAAGATTTTATTTTAGTTCATATGTTTTAATTTTCAATTGTGGTAAAATACACGTAACAAAATTTACCATCTTTACCATTTTTAACTGTGCAGTTCAGTGGCGTTAAGCACATTCACATCATTGTGCACTCATCACCACCACCCTCTCTAGAACTCTTCTTGTTGCAGAATGAAACTCTGCACCGCTAAACAGGAACTCCATTTCCGCGCCCCCAGCCCCTTCTGCTTTCTGTCTCCATGAATTTGACTACTCTGGATACATCATGTTCGGGGAATCGTACAATATTTGTCTTTCTGTTACTTGTTTATTTCATTGAGCATAATGTCCTCGAGGTTCACCTATGTTGTGGCATGTGTCAGAATGTCCTTCTTTTAAAAAGCTGAATAGTAGCCACTGTATGGATAGACCACATTTTGTTTATCCACTCGTCCACTGGGAGACGCTGGGTTGCTTCCACCCCTTGGCTATTGTGACTGATGCTGCTGTGAACACAGGTGTGCAAATATCTCTTTGAAACTCTGCTTTCAGTACCCAGAAGTGGGATTGCTGGATGATATGGTAATTCCGTTGTAATTTTTTGAGGAGTCACCATACTGTCTTCTATAGTAGGTGCACCATTTTACATTCTCACAACTGTGCACAAGGGTTCCAGTTTCTCCGCATCCTCACCAACACCTGTTATCTTCTGTTTGTTTGGTTTCTTTGATAACAGCCATCCTGATGGGTGTGGGACAGTATGTCATTGTGGTTTTGGTTTGTCCCCCATTTTTGCAGAAGAAGCTAGAAAAATCGAACAGCTGTAAGTGGAAGAGCTCATAGTCAACCATGGTTTCCATGCTTTTTTCTACCATGTATCAGTCGTCTTCAGAATGAAAACTGCATTTCCATGGAAGCTTGACTTGGCACGAGAGGCCCTGCTTCCTACCAACCAAGTCTAGCTACACTGATGTTAGGGAGTCTATTTCATCTTCTGTGTTGGAAAATAGCTCTTTTCTGTAAGGGAGACTGCTTAGAAAACCAGCTCCCCATGAGCTGCTTAATGCTAACAGGAGGGTCTCAGACTCCCACAGTGAAAAGAGAAGCTGGCGTGAGTTTTTCCATAGGTGATTAGGGATGCACACATTGTGTTTTTAAAGGAAACATACAGAGAGAGGGATCTTCATCAGCTGTCAATTATCCATGTCACTGAAAATCAAAAGCCAAGAACACTGAAATGCCCAGCTGGTGGTGAAGACTGCATTCCCACAAAGCCATTTTTGGAAGCAGTTTTATTTGAAATAATTAAAAAGATTCAGTCTTCATAGCCAACTGGCATCATATTTCAGAGCAGCTTAACTTTGTGTTAAGGAATCCAGCTAACAAACTCTGAGTTAGTGACAGACATCTCTGTGTGAGTCAACAGAAGTTGCCTTTGAGAGTTTCATTTTCATTTTGGAGCAATTTGTATCTACTGCTTGGTGACCTGTAAGGAACCGGAGTGTAATTCTGGTGAGTTGCCAGGCATAGACTTGTGAATTCCCATGGTACGACCTTTAGGTTTTTGGAGAAACGGCTGTGATTTTATGTGTGGGGTTTACATGCAGCTGGTATTGTCTGCAATCTGAGCATAGCCCAACACCACAGTGGAAATTGTGTGTCACCTCTTTTCGACCACCTCCAAAGTGAGTGAAAGGGATTTTGAGCACCACTTCAGATTAATAAGAAAGACAGTTTAATTTCCACAAGAATTATCTACACCCACCCCACACCCTACCATGTTTCACTTCACTAATGACTTGAAAATTCAGTCCCAGGCATCATCACAATTCAGAATGGGAACTGACAGTGGATGCTCGAAGCCATTGCCAGGTCCTGTTCATTCCAGGGCATCACTCTACAAAATGATTGGGCTGAAAAGCATGTTTAAACTCTGCAAAACTCACGCAAAGGTGTACGATCCCCAGCAGAACCTTCTGAAGCCTTGCAGGCGAAAGCCCATTTGGCTGACAGAGTCACTCTTGCACACCTGCCGGAAAGCTGTGTGGAAAGATATCCTAAACTCGCTGTGAATTTCATTACATCTCTCTCCAGCCAAAGCCACTCAGGGGTGTGGTGGTGTAATGGGCTGCCACGCAGATGGGCTGCGAAATACACAGCCCATCTGTCTTTATCATGCTCATTTCCTCTTTTATTAAAATGTTAATGAATATAGTTTTTATTTATCATTCAGTGACATGTGCAGCATCCTTTTCTGGGAGACAAATCTGCAATCTGCCTACCCATGTGAGCTGACAGAGAACTTTCTCCCATTACATATTGAACACAGGAATTAGGAACATTTTGGTTCCTTTTAAACCGCCACCATATGCAGGTTAAAGGAAAAATCCCTTTACTTGTTGATGGTAGCATGGGGGTAAGCTGATGTCACTAGGATGCCACTAGATATAGGGTAGGAAACCCCAAGTTTCATGCCAGGCTCACTAGTTACTGGCCATGAGACTGTGATACTCGGTTTCCACAACCATTAAATGGGGAGAACCACTCCCTCTCCTAGAGCTGCCCTGGTAAGTAAATGAGCTAATTTATGGGAATGCATTTGCATTCACTTATTATTATTCAGACATGCACTTACGTGAGTTTGAACTTGTTTTGCTCATTCTTTTAGACTCACCATGGAAAGTGCATCTGTCAAACGTTGGCCCTGAGATGACAGGCGTCACAGTGAGTGGCCTGACTCCGGCTCGCACCTATCAATTCAGGGTGTGCGCAGTGAATCAAGTGGGCAAGGGCCAGTACAGCACAGAGACGAGCAGGTGCGTGAGTGCCCGTCCCTCCGTGTGGACACAAGGAACAGCTTGGGCTTGAAAGTAACCAACTTGCATCCCTTAGGGATATTGGCAAAAACTTGAGCAGAAAAGACTGTCACAGAGAGGGAAAGCACAGTCGTCATATGTTAGATTAACTGGGTTTTTCTTAATTGCTGTAAGGCGAGTTTCTTGGATTTCTCCTGTGGTGCTCTGGCTGTGCCTGCATAATTCGCTCCTGATAGCACAGCCCTCCGTATCAAGGAAATTAAGGGCTTACGTGTTGTCCATGTCCTTTATTTACCTTGACTGCCAGCAGGGTGGAAGCTGATGCCACTGGCTTGACAAGTAAGCACCTGGTAAGGTGTCGTAAGGGAAGCTGAATGTCCCCAGTGTTTCCTCGAAGGTGGTGCATTCCTGAGTGGTCTTCACGCTCACCCATCCCCGGGAGGGCTTCTTTTGAGGGTCATTCACATGTGACATGAGAAAATGGCTTCGTCAGATTTCAGCACGCCCTGCCCAACCACCCTGAGCTTTCAATGGGCTTCAGTTTTAGCATAGCTGGGCTCTAAATGACTTTTTTCAAAACGTGAGAGTTTGATACGAGAAATATTGAAAGAGCTGAAGAAAACAGTTTGGGAGGAATCTCGGATCTTGGGCCTATGAGCTGATGGTCTCAGGCTTGTAATCTTTTTAAAGAGATGGGGCCTGTGAGTTATTCAGACGGAACAAAGTCACCTCCTACGGCTTCCCTGTTGCTTGCTTAACTGATTTTCTATTATGTTGATTTGCTGTAACTATTTCACACACGTTCTTTCAGTTTGATCGGCTGTGTGTTTTGCTTTTCTTGTCACCTGATTTTGATTTTCGTAAATAGTCAGGCATCAAGATTCAGCAAGATAGAGAATGCAAATGGGCAACGTTTGTTTCTGGCACTCATCTCTCTCCTACCCATCTCTTATTTTTAGGTTGATGTTACCTGAAGAACCACCCAGTGCTCCCCCGAAAAATATAGTGGCCAGTGGCCGTACCAATCAGTCCATCATGGTGCAGTGGCAGCCGCCCCCGGAGACAGAACACAACGGGGTGCTGCGCGGATACATCCTCAGGCAAGTGGCCTGTGACTGGCCGTTTCTACATTGTCATTGTAAAGAGTCAAGTGTCTATTTCACTGAGGTTGCAAACTCATATGTCTGCAGGAACCAAACAGCAATCAGGGACTTGGGCCAAGGGGGGAATTCTGGGGGTGGTGGAGGCAGCTCACGTGGCAGCCTTGGAGATATGCTCTGTGCATCCAGCCGGAAAGCACGCACACAAAACCGGTGCCAGTGGTTGCATTTTGGCATGAGAAGAGGGGGGATATTATGGGTTGGGAGGAAGGTATGCTATGTATTGTAGGTTCTTTAATTCCATTTAAGTTTTCACCAGGGGTGTGTATTATCAAATATATTAATTTAAAATTAATAATAATTAATTTGACTTAATTACACAATTTGCATGATGCTGGAGTGTTGTTCAGTATTGTCAGATCTTCTAGTATTTGCAGGAAATCTAAAAATCTAGCTTTTTACACATGCAACCTCACAATTTTTAGATGTTGGAAATGAAACCAGAATGTTTTGACACGGAGAGCAAGCCAGACGTACACATCCACAGGACAGAAGGGTGGCCAGTTTGCAATCTCTGCCTTGTAAGGGACGGTTCGGTTCCAAAACTGGAGAGAACTGTGTCAGAACTGGCTCTGTTCTCGAGAAGAAATCGCCTTTGCCAAAACCACTGCTAATTTAAAAATTGCATTCAAAGTGGTAATTGCAGTGGTTTGGTGTCATAAGTAAAAAGAAAAAGTAAAGCAGTATTAAAGGATAATTATTAAATCTCTTCTCATAGACAGCACTGCTGTGGATGTATTTGTTAATTTTATCAGCCTTACTGGGACAAGAACTGTAGGTATCTGTCATTCCCTCCCTCCAGATGCCTGCCCTGAGCTCATTCTGAGTGTGTGACCAGTAAATACTTGGTTAATAAAGGTCTCAAGTGGATAAATTTAATTTTAGATGAATGTAAGAAACTGCAAGTGTTGCTTCTTTAACTCCATTATCTTTGTATATGAAAGACAACTCATTCCCAGGAAAGATGTGAATAATCATCCATTCATCAGTTAATACATGTTTCTCTGTGTGCATGTGATATTTGCCTGGCAAAATCAGTTCACTGCTGTGCCCCAGGTTTTCCTCAGATGTATGGACTCTCCTCTGAGTGTAAGCCAGATTGTCACCTGCCTGACGTGGCTTGAACGGGCCATCTGGGTCCACAAATGGCCAGAATCAGTACTTGTGGCCCCTCTGTCTCTTGCCCCAGCCGTCCTTCCCCATTTCAAAGAAGGGGAAGAGGACATTCAGTCTGTCCCCTTGTGTGGGGCTGTGGGCTCTGCTCTCTGTTGATGCTCCTGGGACAACCCTAACTGCCCTTGCTGCCTCCCCTCCAGAAGACAGCCCAGCGTTTCCTTCTGCCTGAAGGCAGAGGCTCCCACCCCACGCTGGCCCCTTGCCCTTCTTCTGCACCCTTCAACTAATGAGGATAATTGGCTGCCCTCTCCAGCCAGCCCGCACATGCTCGCCTTCCCAGCTGCCTCTGCCTCTTCTCAGCGCTTGGAGGAAAAGTTTCCTTAGGCTGAAGCTGTCAAGTAAAGACTTTAAAAGTCATCCTACAGAACCAGGCTCGGGGCACAGAGTTTAATAATAAAATCTCTCTGATGTTATGAGGCCACATCAGGGACTGCACATTTCTCTATTTTGTGGGATTACTACTGTTAAAAGGATTTTCCGTGATGGAGTCAGAGAGTTGAGTGCTAGAGATGAGGACATCTGTATTTGTAGGGGCTTAAATCAAGAAAGCCCTAATATGCGGGTGCGCCACCCTAGGCCTGTGAATATCAAAGTTTTCAGAAATTAAAGACCCATGCCAAAATGAATTTGCTTGGAAACATTTCCGAATAATCCTCCGGTCTGCAAATCAGCTCTCTGTTTGCAAGTGTGTATCCTCCAGGGCACAGTCTCTGTGTCAGATCCAAGGCACAATGCATGCAAGAGCAAGTGGAAATAAATCACTCGCGTGGCTGTGGCCATAAGAAGTAGTTAGGATGCATGTGCAGTAGTAAAATATTTATAATAATAGGCAGGGTGTTTCTTGGAGAGGAGCATAGGGGTTATGTCCTTTAAAAACATTCTCCTGTTTGTTTCCGTGTAAAAAATCATCTTGTTCTGGCAGAGACTGTCTCCTGGGCAACATATCCTACCAGAAAGAGGAGGATGCCCTGCACTTCCATTATTAATTGTGACCTTCTTGGACATCCTTTGAATATTACAAAAGCACCCTGATCCTCTCTGGTCAGAATGGCCAACATGCCCGTTCTGGAAGGGAGCACAGCCTATTTTTAAGATGTGAATTCTGCAGTTTGTTTTTCAGTATGATATAAAGACTGTCTTGGGAGAAGATGGGTGGCTCATGCAGGCCTAGTTTCTTACAACTCAGAGTTGTCTCTTACATACTTCTTAGAAGAACGGTGTTTTCTGGGAAAAAAAAATTTAGGGGGTGCTTTATACTTTCACATCTCTTTCACATCCATTGTTTCATTTGATTCTTGTAACAACTGTATGAAATGCTATTATAATTTCCATTTTAGAGAGGTAGAAACCAACTCTCAGAGAAGTTTAAAATTTGCCTGAGACCCTCTACCTCATAAATGGCTGAGCAGGGACCTCAACCTGAATCTTCTGATGCTAATTCCTTTGCTTTCCCCTGGAACACGTATTGTGTAGTGATGGCCCTCCTTAAGAGGCCGTGCTTATCACACCGTGTTGATTATAGAGGGTCCTTGGTAGCATTCACATGCCTGGTGACTCTATCGTATGGTGTGGGTATAGAGCCAACTTGTACCTTTTTCCAAATGGCTATCTAACTGTCTCAGTGCCATTTATTTTAAAAGTTCATCTTTTGTAGATGTTGGATTTAAGTGGAAATATCTATTACATGGGTTAATCCATGCCAAGCTGTCTCCTGTGACCTTCTGCCTTAAGAGCCATCATATTATATAAGGGAAGTGAACACCACTGAGGTTTGCACCTACACTTGCTTGGTGCCGGTAGTCCAGTGAAGGAATGCCCATTCAGTAGGGGTCAGAAGCTGGCAGAATATGAAGCAGAAACGAGGTCTGGGAACTTTCATTTTTGCCCATCACAGAATAACACTCTCCCTCCCCTGCGCCGCCCACTGGGCAAGTGGAGGAGCCGCTTGCTCCTTTCAGGCAAGAGGCAGACGGAGGCCTGGGCCTTCTTAGTATTCAAGTGCTGTCCTTGATCATTTGTGTTTCCCATCAAACAGGCTGTACCAAGCGCAAATGGTCTGTAACAAGAGGAGCCGAAGGAAGACTCTTAGAAAATCCTGATTTTTGTGAAGAACCTTTTACTGCCATTTCTCTATTTCCTTATTGCATTTGCAGCCATCATTCTCCTTGGAAAGTTGTTTTATATTTAGGGGCCTGAGTTTCTGGGGTTTTGCTTTTTTCTGATAATGCCAGCCTTACCAATGCCCTGGCCCATGTGCACTTATCCTTCACCTTCTTACCCTGTGGGATGGTGCACGTAACTGACATGGGATCTGTCGATCCACAGAGTTCAAAGCTCAGCCTGGTGGAGGAACAGGAAGGTCTCAACACGCAGTGAAAAGTTAAGGAATCCGGTGCTGCCACTCTGGCTTTGGATCCCTGTCAATCTTCCCCCCTTTCTACTTAGCATACAAAGCCATGTTTTCCTGAGACAAGGCCATGGCTGGGATAGCAATTAGATGCTTTGGGAAGCTGCAGGATGACTAGGCAGCTGCTCTTACTGTCTGTTTCCCTGGCCTTACCCAGGGGGACTGATCCAGAAAAGCTCAGTAAATTAACTCAGTCAGTTCAGTGCATTAACTTCTATAAACTGAATTATGGAAAAACATTTGCTAATCAAAATAGTACTATAAAAGTCCTTTCATAGTACAAATAGCAATTTCCCAATTTATACATTTTCTAAGCCCAGAGTTGTGTATGTCACGTTTTTAATAAACACAACTTTAAATTTCTGTCTTTAGTACACTAAAGAGCATGCTACCCAAGCACTCACAGAGGTCTCCTAAAAAGCAATTTGTTGTACTTAGCATTGGACTAGTGTTTTAGAAGTTTTAACACCTTTTCAAAGCCGCTTATCCTAGTTCTGGGATATATTTGGACAAATCTGTAATTCCTAAATGGAAACAGCACCGGGCGCTCAGGCCACGGAGACCAAGAGGCCACGTGCTGCCTGCTTCTCTATTTCTCCCCACGTTTCAGAGTCATGAGAGGAAAGTGTTTCTCAAACTGATTTATAGCAACTCCCCATTGGAAATCATATCTGGATTTTTTGGTACTACATCACTGTATTTCCTAGACAAGTCACACTTAAAAAGCTATAATTTTTTCTTAGCTGTATCGTAGTTGAAATGTCAGTTCTATTTTGTCCAGAGTTTATAATCACTGTGAGATTAGATTATACTTTTTTAAATCGTTGAATTAGAAAGTGGTGTTATCTGGGGCCAACCTCTCACTCTGCTCTTGTTTATGTACTTCCGTTTTCCCCTAACCATGCAGAATAACCACAGGTAAACCCAATTTCTTTTCCAGTTAATTTTCTTCTGTCTCGGGATTCCTTTCTGGTACAGGTACCGCCTGGCCGGCCTACCTGGAGAGTATCAGCAGAGAAACATCACCAGCCCGGAGGTGAACTACTGCCTGGTGACAGACCTGATTATCTGGACACAGTATGAAATACAGGTGGCAGCTTACAACGGGGCTGGCCTGGGCGTCTTTAGCAGGGCAGTGACCGAGTACACCTTACAAGGAGGTAAGCGTGCTCTCCAAATCCATGAGGTTGTGGAGTCTTTGTTGGGGAGCAGGGTTTGCAAAGTTTGATTGGAGTGTGTTAGAAATAAAAATAGAGAATTCAGTCCTCTAGGGAGCGTTCAGAAGAAAATCCACCACATGTTTAATTTAATCTCTCTACCCCTCCCTAAACTAAAGCAATACCAAATAAGGGAAACAAATATTAATAATATTCCAACTTCTTTCTTCGGCTAGTAAGGGCAGGAAGTATCTAGACACATCCTTTAACTAGTATACTTATTCCTGAAAAGTGTAGAATTGAATTTTTCTAAGTGGTATAATTGTATGTTTTGCAGTAAAGCTGCTTGTGCAGTTCTATGTGATACTGTGTTTTTCAAAGAGAATGATTATTCATAATTTTGGTTTTAACGATATAATGTGATTATTGGTAATGGAATTTATAACTGGTGCTTTTGTTTGTCTTTTTCAGTTACACAAGTAAACAATTTACTAGATCAATAAAAACTCTCCCTACCCTCCGCCCCAAAAAAATGACCAGACAGAATGTCATGAGGCCAGTGGGTCTTAAATATATGTGCTAAGACCCAGGCTGTCGTTTAAGGCTTTCTGCAGCATCTGATTCCTCCACTGCTTTCTGGAGGATCCAGGTCTCAACCCCGGGAGGAGGTGGGCCCCGGGCACCGCGTCTGCATCTGCGTTTCATTGTCACTGCTCTCAGCAGTGGTAAATAGACCCTCTCTATGTAGCCTCCTTTGTCCTGCAGGAGCCCAAATTCTTGCCCAGGGAAGTAATTTTTCCACAAAGTCTAAAATCCTTTTTCACTCGGCGATTTATACCCTCTTCTGATTCACAGGTGTGATTTTATTTGCTTAGGCATTTTTATTGCTACCAGGCCTTGACCTTTTTCAAATGATAAGGTTTCTAACTGCCCACTTCTCTCCCCAAATCATGCCTGAGACCTAATGTTCCTTGATATTACATGCTGTTATTATCATCCCTTATTGATTGGCTGTCTGTTGTCATCTGTAAGTCCATAAATCCTCCTTTATAAATTAAGTGCAGTCGGTTCTGCTTGCACAGTGACTAGCAGAAATATTTAAAATGCAGGACAGCCAGGAAGGACCTGTCCATCTGCAAGTAATTCTTGATTACTCATTTGAAAAGGAAAACAGCCGAAAACCTGGACAATTAATGTTTGCTTTAATTAGTCTGTTTAATAAAATAACAATAAACTTAGAGACACTTAAAATGACTACTATTGCTACCAATGACTACTATTGCTATTAATAATCCCCCCATTGCTATTAGCCATGACTGTTTCATTTTATTACCGGTGCATTTGAGCTCTGTGTAGGGCAGAGGAAAGCAGATCTTGACTTAATTGAGAAGGGCTTCGAGGCGTTAGAGTTTGGCTGCTATTCAGTTGGCATTGGGGAGCCGTTAAAGGTTTAAGAGCCATGAGTGACGTGATCCAAATGCTGCATTAGGAAGTGGAATCTCTGGGCGGGTGCGCAAGAGCACGGGAAGGTAGCGGAGAATGGCAGCGGCAGCAGCGAGGTGATGAACCCCGGCTCTGATGGTTGGCAGCGGGAAGGGTAGGGGTAGTTACTGTTTTCCAAACAGTTGACAGGGTTACCTCGGCTGAGCCTCGCAGCAATGCTGTGAACAGACTTGGGTGAGCTCCTTAAGCTCGCCCAGAGCCTCCTGTACAACAGGACTGGGGCCCAGACCCTTCCTCAAACTGCTTACAGTTTATAGGATGGAACAGGGCAGATGTGGTTTTCAGTCACTTATAAGGAAACCGAACGTTCGCTAGCTTGAATTTGGTTGGTCCGAAATTGCACGGCCAACAAATGGCAGAACCAGCACTAATGACATCCAGTCTCCTGAGTCAAGACAACAGTGCTCTGAGTGACATCAGAGCCTCTGGCATAAATGGGACTTGAGAGAAGATTCCGGCTTGGTTGGTGACAGACCAGCTACCCAGACTAGGGACTGGGGTCCAGGGTTCTGCAGGACATGGTGGTACGATGGGTGGGCTCTATATGCGAGCAATCTTATGGGTGGAGAAATTATTGAACTATACTTTGGCTCCATGAACAGATTTTTTTTTCTTCATATGGATGAGAATTTGACTTCAATTCACTTTTTGTCTAAATGTGGTTTATCCTCTCTGCTTCTTTTTTTAACTATTAATGAGCTAATGTTTGTAAATAATGCTTCCTGTGCAGTCTTCCATCTGCAGCTCTGCTTATGTAGCTGGGTCATCTTCCCCTTGCCCGGGCGTTTGATGTCTGGTGTTGGCACACACAGGCCCTCAGAGGTTCCAGGGTCCGCCCCGCCATGGACATGGTCATAATCTGCATCTCCATGTGTTCTGTGCTTCCACACTCTTGAGGATGCCCTCATATGTGCGTCATGGCTGTCTTCTGTCCCTCTGCTGAGCCCAGGGGCCTTCGTCAGTGTGTGCTCAGGAATCACAGGTGGATGTGTTCTCCCTTTGAGGGGCTCAGCCTTTCCTCTCTGCATGTTTCAGACTTCCCATGTGCCCTGTGAGATTGTCAGTGCCTCTAAGGACATCTCCTCTGAGCTTGCTGGGGTTCAGGAGGTCACTTAATGCTCTTCTTCCAGACCCCAAGCATTCCTGGACCACTGGACAGAATTTCTCAGGCTTGTGACAGCCTGTGAGACTTGCCCGAGAAGCACCACACACTTTGACCTTACTTTGTTTGAGGGACATGCTTGAGCCCTGGGACAGATGGTGGGGGGTGATAACACTTATTGACCAGAGCTTGGGATACTGTCCCTTGGACTTGGCTGTGACACTGACCCAAAGCCAGGCTCAGGCACTTGGCTGGCATCAAGAGGGGCCCATGGCCTGGGGAGGGTGCTGGCCCACATCCCCAGTGCCTTGGGTGTGGTCATGCTGTGTGTTGAAAAACCTCCCAGTCAGCAAGCGTGTCAATTCTGTCCTTGAATCCATGTCCCCACTCAAGATAGGACAGAGACAGGAGAGGGTGTCAGAGCACCAAGTCAGGATGAGTGCGGAAGGGGCAGGGAGGGTCAAGGCTAGCTGGAATCAGGAAGGAAGAACTTGGGAGCTGGGTAAAAAGGGATCTGACCAGGAGGTAACACATTAGGAAGAAAGGTGACAACAGAAAGGGACCATGAGTATTTTCGGGAGACAATGATGGAGGCACACGTCTGTATCCACCCGACCCCCAGAAAGAGCCCCTTCCTGGGAGTTCATCCTGGCCTGAATCTCCACGTTCTCTACTTTGGTGCCTTCAGGAAGCACAGTTAGCCTTTCGGAGCCTCCATGTTTTCATCTGTAAAATTGTGGCATTTACATCTGCCTGACTAGGGGCTCTGTGAAGAGAAAATGGGACAATACACGTGGAAAGTCTTTGGAAATGAGGAGATTGTACAGATGTCAGCAGTGTCGCTTGGTTATCTGTATCTGTTTTCTGCTATGATAACAACTAGTATCTACTACAGTATTTGAATGCTTCTATAGGGGCCATTATACAGAAAGAGGTTTGGGGTCAATGTCCCTGGTAATAGTAAAATTGAACACAGACATTCAGGAATTGACATGAGTGCCTACTGCATGCTCAGAGTTGTGGGATGGGCCCTGGCACTTAGGGTAGAAAAGACGCCTGACACATTGTCAACTGGGGGACCTACCATCCAGCCCAGGAAGTAAGACTGAAGCTCATGAAACAAGAGCCAGAAGGAGTGAAATCAGCATCACCCATGGGTGTGACCCCTCATGTGTCTGCAGATCAGTGGTCCCAAGCACGCTTTAAAGACTCCCCAGCCAACACCCAGAGGAACACGCTGGAGACAGCCGTCCCTAAGGATGGGCTTACTGTGATCCATGAGGGGGTGCACATCAGAGTTTGCCGCTGTCTGTATGGGTAAGGAATGGTGTCTGGCAGCTAGAAGTGGACCCAGGGTAACAGTAGCTTAAACACAATGGAGGCGTGTTTTTATTTTTCTCAAGTCAGAAGAGCGGGCAGCGGGAGGCGTGCAGTTGTAGAGGCAGCTCCAGGGTCATCAGAGAATCAGGATCCTGCCGTCTTTTTGCTTTGTTGTCTAGCATTTGCCTCGTGGTCACAAGCTGGCTGCTGCATTGCCAGCTATCATGTCCCCTCTTAGAAGGGAAGAAAGAGGAAGGTTCAGGATTGTGCCTTGCGGCCAAGTATTGCCACCTTTAAGAAGCTTTCTTAGAAGTCCTGTTTCCTGCTGAGTTCTGCTTATGATTCGTGTGCAGGAGAGCCTGGAAATGTGGCCTTTCGGCTGAACACATTTCTGTCTGTTGTTAAGGAAGAAGGGGGATGGGTACTGGGGCAGCTTCTGCCTCACTTTCTAAAGCGAACCCTGCTGAGCAGGCAAAGCCTGGATGTACAACTGCATTACAGTCTGCCTGGCAGGCAGCACTTCATCTTCCTCTGTGCTGGGATGGGCAGAAAGTGCAGCCCCGCAAGCTCTTCCCGGCCCAGCCTTCCCGCCCTGTCCCCGGGGGCCGCAGCCCGGGCCCAGGCTCAGCGGGGCTGTCGGGCGGCAGCTGAGCAACGCTGCTTCGCCGCTGGGAGCCCCACTTAGTGTACTTGACGGGTCCCACGGCCATTAGCGCTGATTGCTGAGACAGCCTCGATGCCTGAGTAGGTCCTTGAAGCTGAAAAGGGAATAATTAAAATGCTTGTATGTTAAAGGGAAAAAGAATAACTCATAAAATTAATTACTTGTCAGCCTAATTTGGGAAATTATTGGAATGTATAGAAACATAATTCTACAGCATGTCAGGAGATCATGCAGAAGGCAGGAAATACTCAGCCTGGGGAAGGATAAAGCGTCAGTCCAACCAGCCTAATTTTTCTTCTCCCTTCGGCCAAGTGACAAGCTTGATGCATCAGGAGAAACGAGATGTAATTTATCCTGACTTGAATAAGGCCCTGGGACTGAGCTCCTCCTGAGGAGACATCGGAACTCTGGGAAGATGGTGTTGCTCACACTAGCATTAGGTGGGCGTGGGGCTTGCTAGACAGTCCTCAAGGAGAACCTGCAAATGCTGCAGCGTTTGCCCGGGGCGAGCAGAAGGAGGGCACACAGGCTGCCCCTGTTGGGACGGCAGCAGCAACAGAGCACTGGGAAAGCTCTTTGCTCCAGAGGCAGGGAGCAGCTCATTCCTCCAGAGCACAAGTTTTGGGTCTCAGACGTGTTTCTTCAAGGAAATTCCTTAAGGAAGATAAGCAATTCTTCCCTCCTGGAGCTCAGTACAGTGTGGTGTTGATCCCTGAAGCAATCTGAACCTGCCACTCACTGGCCATACCCCCCATTTTTCTTTGCAATGCCATTTATTACTGAGACATATTTAAAACCCCGCAGGAAGAAGGGGGACGGATACTGGAGCAGCTTCTGCCTGCTGACAAACGTATGGTTTGTCAACTCTGGCTCTTTCCAAGTTACTAGCATCTTGGTCACGCAGGGATTGCTTAATAGAAACTTTCCAACTTCCCTGACTTTTCATATTCCCACTTCGTCCACCATCCCCCATTATCTTGTCTGCCAATCCCATTTAATCGATGTTATTAACAGTGCCTCCGCGACCTTTTCTGTGCAAGGCATTTTTAAATGGGGCATATTAACTCTCAAATGGAGCAGCAAAGCTCTAATATAGTTTCAGCCAAGTGAACTTTCTAGGGGTTGTGAAGGAAAGGCTGGTTCTGTCACAGGAGCTATGGCCTGAAATTCCAGCACACTTGGAACCCACTTGTCAAATTTCCATTATGATTACCCAAAGTGAAATGGAAAATAACTTAAATTTACTTGAGAATTTTAAAACACTTCCAGAAATCAATATGCTTTTGGTTTCAAGTGGCAGAAACCATAGAGTGTAAGTTCTGCATAACTAAATGCCCAGGATAATTAGAAGCATTTTTCTTCCTGCCAGTGTTTACTTCAGCAACTTTGCAACCATTTAATGTGGGAAGGAAAGTACTGCCCACATTTGAGCAATCAGTAGTTCAGATTCTATGCTGATTCAGTGTTTGGTTCACAAATTCAGTTTTTGTTAGAAATTGTTCAAGTAATGGTGAAAGGCACATGAAGAAATAATATGACCATGAAGTTCTCAGGTGAACCTCAGTGTGGAATACTAAACGCTGTCAGAATATAAAATGTGAGAGATTACAGTTACATCCTAAAATAAGCCTGTGAAGATTAGCAAACTAATTCTATTCATTTTTTAAATGTATCCATTAAAATGCAGATGTTGATTTTTCTATAAAGGATCCAAAGACAAATTATACTATAAATTATCATTTTGAGCATACCAAGATTTTACTTTTTTTCCTGGCTTTATTTCTTTATCATTTTTCTTCTTGTAACAGGTATATTTGTGCTATAATAATTTATTCTGGTTTCAGAACATTGCCTTATAATGAAAGAGGAATATTTCATATTTAAAAAGAAATGAAAAAAACATTTGGTTATCCACATTTTTAAAACATTAGTAAAAGCTCCTAAATGTTCACTTGGGCTTTGAAAGGTTTTTTAAAGTAAGGATTATAAATGAACACTCTGTTTGCAAGCCCCATTCTTATCTCCTCTTGGGAAATTCTCAATGTGGTATTAAATGACATTGCACAAAAGATTTGTTTCCCAATCCCTAAGACTTTTTAGACCTCAGGCTGTACCTACAGAATAGGAAAATGTTCCAGATTCTCCCAGCATTACCTAAAACACTAAGTAAAAGCTGAACAAAATAGATATGGGATGTTCCATTAGGTATGAGCTTAATTTGGTCTTTTAGAACTTGCAGGAATGGTAAGGATAGGAAACTCGCATTTGAGGGGAAGCCACTATATACCAATTTTTGTTATGCTGTGCTTTAATGCACTTACACTCATTATCCTATTTTGTTCAACCCCCAATAGTCACGTGAGATAGGTATCACTGTCGCTGTTTTACAGAGAGAAAAAATGGAAGCTCAGAGAAGTAACTAACTTCCCCAAGGTCTTGTAGCTAGAAAATGCTGGGAATTAAACCTAAATCTACTGGCCCCCCAAGCCCATGCTCTTTTTGCTATAACCTACCATCAATAGAATTCACTTTTTTTCCATTCGCGTATGTCAGGCATGGAAAAAATTACTTCCAGATTTTCACTGCAGCTTCTATATGGACTAAAAAAGGGGTAAGATCTCATTTCACTTACGTTCACATGGCAGGTGCGTTTGCAACAGCTTTTGGACGTTTTGACTGCAATGCACAGTAATAAATGCATCTTACATTGAAACCCAGTACACACACACACACACACTGAAACAAAATGTTCATGGAACAGTAGTTACCCTCTCAGTGTATGATATTCTTTGATAGTTTCTGTTTTATTTTGTTTCATTCTTTAAAAAAATGCTGGTGTGACCACTGAATTGATTTCCTGATCTGCTAGTGCATTTGTGACCTATAGTTTAAAAAATACTGAATTCAAGCAACACAGGGTGTTTGGTTTGACTGATCTTGCATCCTTTTCAGAAAAAGCCCGCTGGACTTTGTATTCATCTGGGTCAGGGCTGTGAGGCCTGTCTTGTGTATGCAACTGTGAGAGACAGAAGAAGGGTCTGAGTAGGGATGTGACCAGGGGCCACCGGCCTAGGCACAGAGCTGAGGTCTGGGGCAGAGGCGGCAGGGGGGGTTGGCGTCTGTATCTGTGCGGATAGCCTTTGCGAGAGAGAAGCGTCCTGAGATTTGCCATCCCACTGCCACTAGAAGACGCGTGGAAAAATAAAACCAACTTTAAATTCTTGCAACCATCTCATTATTTTGTGATTTACAGACCTGTCTTTCCTATTAGCCTAGGGGCTCTTTGAGGGCAGAGGCTGTGTCTGATTTTCTTTTTTATATCTGTATCCCCATATCCAAGTGCAATGCCTGACACATAAACAAAGCATAAATAGATGTCTGATTAAAAATAGCCTACTCACTGTTCCTACTTTGGTGTCCGACACTGTGCCGATGCAGTCTCCGTATTCAACGCAGAGCCCTGCCTTCTGCCCTGCCTCTTCTCGCTGTCTGGAAAGCAGCTTTGAGCATGACAGTGTGCAGATGGGGCCTTTCTTGCCTTTCTGCGTCATGACATCCCAAAGCAAACCTTCCTGCATGCTGCCCACACTGAACCTGGCTTTGCTCAGGAACCCAAACTTGGAATCCCCCCTCACCTCTGCTGGAAATGCCAACTCTGGGACTGTAGCCAGGCATGTGTGTCAGGATGTTGTCTACGTGACAGTGTCCCCAGCATGACCAGAAGGTATGCTACTCAGTGTCACGAAACCCAAGGCAGTGGCACTTGTTCTCAACACATCAGTGACCCTGAGCGTGGCGACACTGCTCACCCACAGTTGGCAGGGAGAGCTGGTCACATAAGGGCAGAAGAGAAACCACAGATACGCGATTTTTACAAACGCTGAGAACACACACAGACTGGGTGCATGAGGGAAAGAGGAGTCACCAACTCTGCAAAGTCAACATGCTGCTGAAGCCAAGGGAAACTAGACTGAGAGTCAACCCTTGGCAGCCTTGGTCCCGTGTTTTTGAAGCTTAGAATTTGGCACAGGTGAAGATATTTTGTAGGGATGAAACTGGTATTTCATGAATAGAAATATCCCTCTTCTTTCATCTTGTCCCTAGCCGGCTACTGATTCGCAGGAGTGGGCTCACGAGGGCCCAGTCGGCAGACAGCCCCGGGGCAGCTTGCTCTGTCCTGTGCGGGACGCCCCACCCCAGCCTCAAAACCGGCCCCAAGTTTCTCCCCAGTGCCTGGCAAATAGAGAATCGGAAAAAATAAGCTCAGCATAGGATACAAAACTTTTCAAGTGTTAAAATATTTTCTTATAAAGACCATAAAAAGATACTTGAGCTTATTTGTCAAAGATTTATCTTAATAATGTGTTAGGAATGTTTAATGCAGTGAGAACATTCAGGTGTATCAAAACTGCAAGAACTGTAACAACATAAAAGCTCAGCTATAGCCTATAACGATCTGGAATTAACGATAACACCCGGCACACAAATTGTAATATAGACATCCACCCAGTAACGGGTAGCCAGTGATTCTTCCAGGTAACGAGCTCTCTTCTCCCATGTTTGAAGGGCATATGCATTTAATTCTGTGGGGTTACCTGGAGAGATAACGAGCATGAATTCCCATTAAGGTCTGACAGACACTTCAGTCCCCAATATTCGAAATCATATACTTTTAGGATAATGAAAAACAGGCGTGCCATCGTGGCAAGGACATGAAGATCAGTGCCTCTTCCATGGTGTAGGGACGTTGCTGGGAGCAGCTACCCACTGGCCACTGTGTCCCCAGCCCTTTGCCTGTGGTGGAGCTGCGATGGGCCCTCACGATGGAGTGCACAAAGCGGTGAGACTCTTTTCCAGGAGAAAGTGGTTCAAAAGCCAGCCAGGGGAGAGTGGAGCCGGCAGGTGGGTCCCGAGTGGTCCAGTGCGAGGCTGCCCACCACCCAGGAAAACTGACGCTGCACGCAAGGGTCATGAAAGATAAAATTTTAGAGATTCGGTGGTTTTTCTATAACAGATAAGGTAATGTTACTTTAATAAGTACAAGTGGGCATTTGAGAACATAAAAATTATGCTGGCCAATGCACTATAATTTCATTCTGTGCTAAATTCAGCTGATTTTACAGCATTCTTAGGGACTTCTCAGCATGTTTGGGTTGGGTTCGCATCCGTCTGCTAGGGGGTGATAAGAGGGATGAAGGAGTCAGTCATTTCCTACCACGGAGGCCTGGACCCCCACGTCTGCCTGTCCCCGGAGGCCCTGTGAATTGCTCCACCAGCACCTCATGTCACTTTATTATTCGTAATTTTATTTGACATGTTGTGAATCTCTGAAACATCATATAGCTCAGGTTTCTTTTGATTAACCATGATTTTAAACTGTTTCTGCCATTTATGAAGATGGAAGAGAAGATGAATTGTAATAATAGACTAGAATTTACTCAGGGGTATTGCAAATAAGACTTACATTATCTGCATAATATTATGAGACTTAAATGAAATATCAAAAAAAGTGTGTCTCTTTTCAGCTGCAGGCAATGGTGCCTGCCCAATGTAGTCGGAAGGCGTGGGGCTGTAGCAGCGGTGGACACTTGTGGTAGCAGCAGTGGGGAAGAAGCTGTGGGAATGAGAGTGGGGTTTTCTGCCAGCCAGTGAGTTACTCTCTGGATAGAATAAAAGAAATAACCAAGAGAAGAATGTAGAGAGAGGGGAGAGAAAGGAGGAGGAAGACAGGCAGGTAAGAAAGAAGTCAAGGAGGGAGGAAGTAAGTAGAAAGGAAATTTGGAGCAATGGTTTTCAAAGGCGGTCCCTCAGCCAACAGCATCAGCATCACCTGGGGACCCTCCCCAGACCCACTGAATCAGGAACTCCGACCATTTGTGTTTCAACAAGCCTTCCAAATGATTCCAATGTACGCTGTGATTTGAGAACCTTCTCTAGAGGCTGATGGGTAGAAGAATGTAACACCAAGGAGTCAAGGCAATGAGCCCTTCCAGCTATCACGTAGCAGGACTTGTGCCCACGGAGGGTCCCTCTAGCCCCTTGGAGAGAAGCAACAGTCCACATGAACCACGGCACACCGTGTGAGCTTGCCACGTGTGCAGGTGCATGTGTTGTAGCAATAGGGTACCTCCCACAAGAAACCCCAGCTGTGTTTCTGGACACACTGATGGTTGGGCAGGAGGCTGGAGTCTCCTGTAAGATAAAGATCATGACTTTGGAAAAGAGGAGGATTTAGGTAATGATGAGGATGCAGCTGCTTGGACCAAGGTTAACCAATGACGATACACATGCATTTGCAGGAGACGAGGATTTCAGAGCAGTTTCTGTCCCGCATTCCTGTTTCCAGCCCTGTGAAAGAAAATGAGGCTGGGATGGGCACATGTATTTCAGGTCAAGCGGCCTGACCATATTTCAGTAAACTTTTTCCTCTGCTTTTGGTCTGGCTCCCGTCTAGATGAATGGGGTTTTTGTTGGAACAATAGGTTTCTGACAAGGGACAGATTCCTCTCAAAAAGGACAGGAAGAGCATCACAGTCAACAGAAACCCTGCTGATAATTGAGGGGTAGAGAGGAAAGGCCTAGACAAAACTGCGAAACAGTCCACGAGGGGCAGGACTGCAGGTTTCACTTAAAGAAAGAGGCCGAGAGAAACATGGCCCTGCGATCCCCAGGAAGTGTCACCAGGAGTCTGTCTGGTTCACTTGGAGCAAGTCACATTCTCCCAACCTCATTTCCTTTCCAGGGAGGGTCACTGAGTTGATAGATCCAAATACCATATTCATTCTGTAGCTGGACTTTCATTCATTCGTTTGTTCGTCACCCTGTAGGTAAGATGGAGAAATACAGATTGGGTGATAAAGTAATTACATGGATTCCTGGACTTGAGCTATGCCCAAAAAGTGTGATTTGCTTGACTGCCCACCGCAAGGCACCATTAGCATCGCCTGGGAACTTGTTAGAAATACAAATTCTTGTTGCAGAATCCAGCATTCTTCTGGGCTTTTCTTGGTCAACACTCTGTCAGAGGCTCGGAGGGAATGGAGGTGGCATGCCTATCAAATATGTCACGGCTGAGCAAATAATTATTCCATCCCAGAATCAGAAATCAAAAATAAATTGCTTTGTTAGATTGGTGGTTGAACTCAACAAGCCACAATGTAAAAGGTATAAACCAATATGCTACATTTAGATGCAAACAACCAATGATGTGACAACAGGATGCGGAGACATGACTTGCCAACAGCTACTGTAAAGAGACTAGGGGGTTTTAGATGCAAAGAGAGCTATGACCATAACTTAATCTCTCTCTGTGGGTGATGGGTTTCCAAGTCAAGGCAGGTCACAGCACGTGCCATCCTGTGCCAGCTCGATGCACTTGGAGCCTGGAGGCCAGCACTGGGTGCCTGGCCACAAGGGATGATGAGAAAACCCAGGCTCCTCAGAGGAGGGAAGACAGGACGGCAGTGCTCTGTCCATCCCACTGTATGAGAAACAGAGAGAGAAAGGGCGTTTGTTTGGCCTGTAGCAGTGAAGCCTAGCTGGATGATTTTGTGATTTTCAAATAGTCTGGTAGCTATATGATACATGTGTATGAGGAACAGTTTACCCTGCAGACAGAGTGACAATCAACAGGTGAAAGTTGCAAAAGGAAAGGTTTTGGTTCAGCATGAGGAAAGTCCTCTGACAGCACACTAGAGATCAAGTTGACCTAAGAAGCAAGAAAGCTGTGTCTGAGAAGTTTCGCCGGCAGTAGCTGAATGCCGCCTGCCTGAGTGCTGTGGGCAGGGCTGATGAACCACATGAGCTCAGAGGACCCGCAGCTCATCTCCAGTCTGCAGATCATCATGCAGACATCAGCAGTCGGGCTGTTTATGTATCCCTTGGCTCTAGGAAGCTTCACAGAAGCATCATTTCCCAAAACTCTGGTTATTGTAATTTCAGAGAACAAAACCATGATGTTGAGTTGTGTGTATGTATTCAAGTTTGTGTCTGTGCCTTGGCACACTCATGATTATATGAGTATCATCCCATAGGACTGGGTTGATGTCGTCGGAAACTGAGGTTTTCAGCATAGTTGAAATTCTAAATCTGAATTGGGAATATGATGATTTTATCTTTAACAAAAGAGGATTTCTTGTAAAAAGGCCTGAAAATGAGAATCAACCCATTAGCACTGAGCTTTCCAGTAACAGGAAATAAATAAGCTTTCTCAGAGAAGTGGATGGTTCCAGGTCAGAGCCAGGCAATGTGTGAGATGAGCCCAGAACATCTTGTCATTTCGTAAAAGCAAAGAAGCTGTCAAATAGTAGTGTGGGCTTGTCAAAAAGGCTCATATGCCAACTCGAAAATGGTCCCATTAGCTAAAGATGGGAAAGTTTGAAAATTGATAATAATAGTAACTGCAGTGGATTGAAATGCATCAAATATGTCTCAATCTGTAGATTCGTAATAGCACTTTGTTAAAAAAGTCTCACTGGTCACCTTTGGAGAATGCTAGGGAAAGTATTAAATATTGCATTTGTGTGAAACTTCCAAATGACAAACTTGAGCTTGGTTGATGAACATAACTTTTTCTATATCTGTTTTTGTTCTTGAGATGGCTCCATTCAAGACTTTTAACGACGACCTCCTCAAATATTTGAAAATTATCATTGACAAGAAAGTCTTTGCACAAGTAGGAGGTCACAATTGTCAGGAGGTTATTTATTGCTTTTTCCTCAGTTGAGAGAAACTTCTTTTTTGCCATTAACCAGAATTCAGATAAGCCAATCTCTTTATGTTGTAAGCGTGCAATGTTTCTTTAAGTTGACAGTTCTTCCTTTTGTTTCTGTGGCAAAAGTTATGTTAAATGGTTTTTGTGATAATGAGAATGGATTTGGAATCTGATCAAATGTTTTTAATATCAGGTATCTTAAAATAACAGGTATTTCCGTAGACCTACACAGGTGCTGCTCTTCCAGTCCTGATTTTCTTTAGGGTTCAAACACTGACTCCTTCAAAATTATAAAATTGATTATATATCACTAACGAACAATTTTTAACTCTATATGATCATTGAATTTTTGCTTTGAATCCATACATTTTACACATACATGTTAGTATGTGCTATGATCTGAATGTTTGTGCACCCCCAAAATTCCTATATTAAAATCCTAACCTCCAAGGAGATAGTATTAGGAGGTAGGGTCTTTGGGAGGTGATTAGGTCATGAGGTCTCCACTCTCATGATTGGGGTTAGTGCCATTATGAAAGAGACCTCTGAGAGCTAGCTAGTCTCTTCTGCCATACAAGGCTACGGTTAGAACATCATCTATGAGAAACCAGGCCCTCACCAGACACCAAATTTGCCTTAATCTTGGACATTCTAGCTTCTAGAACTGTGAGAAATAAATGTTTGCTGTTTATAAGCCATCCAAACTAGGATATTTTTGTTAAGCAGCTTGAACAGACTTAAGACAGTATACTTTCACACGTTCTTAAAAAGTCAGTTAAGAAGAAGCCATTTTTGATGCCAATAACCTAGCCTTCTGTTTCGGGAAAATCATGGGACAGTATAGAAAAACTGCCCCCAAAACATAGAGGGAACAGAGGGACCAAGGAATGACTCTGGCAAGTCCAGCTAGATGAGTTTATTAGAGATTATTTACAAAGTCGCTTGCTCTTGCCTGCTCCTGGGCAGCACAGAAATTTCTTCCACAGGGAGCTTTCTTGCATGCAAAATCCACATCTGCCCACCCTGTGGTATTGCCTTCAATCCCTTCCCAGTGAGTAATGCAACGTTTTTACATTGTGGTGTTGCTTATTCACGGTGAAACAAATCACACAGGTGCAATACCATCATCATAGGTTGTCATGCAACCCAT
Organism: Lepilemur ruficaudatus; assembly: GCA_963574885.1. Lineage (NCBI taxonomy): Eukaryota > Metazoa > Chordata > Mammalia > Primates > Lepilemuridae > Lepilemur > Lepilemur ruficaudatus. The sequence continues at coordinate 124,253 of CAUYRT010076057.1, forward strand.
TTTGTGTTAATAATATTACCATTTTCCAGTAGGTGGGGATTTTAGTACACAATTAGCTAAAGGGCAGTATAGGCCAGCCAAAGCAGCTCTGGAGTAATCAAGGCCGGGCTGAGCTGGCCGTTTCGGGGCAAGAAAGTGCTGAGACACCTAAGAAAGTGCTGAGCACTCCCTAACCACCCCAGTAGTTATCTTGGTACCTGTTTAGTCTACTTTGTGACAATTTTGCTGAGCACTCCAGGCTAGCACAGTGTTTCTGTTACGTGGTTGGGAGCCTACATTTTTTCTTCACTTTCAACAAATCCTCAAGGTGAGACTCCCTTCACCAAAAATAAAAACAACGATGATGATAATAATAATGCTTTGTTCAGTTCACAGATTCTTGCAAAATTCATTTTTTTTTTTTTTTTTGGATAGCCAATGCATTTCTTTTTCCACATTTTTTTAAAATTTCAAAATATTATGGGGGCACAAATGTTTTTGGTTGCATGTATTGGTGGTGTTATGCTTGAGTCAGGGTTATAAGTGTTCCCATCACCCAGATAGTGTTCATTCCCCCTTCTTTGGAAATGAAGTAGGAAAGAGAAAAGTTTCCACTTTGAATACCATTGTTTGAAGATGCATGAATGCCATGTCAGATGACCAGAGACAAACTTTGTCCAGACAGTCATTAAATCAAACAAGTTTCCATTGCTGATTGATGAGTACTGGTGTGAGTGACGGCGCTTGGTGTGTAGCATGAGTTTGACTCTCTCAAAGGTGGGGTTCTCATTCCTTGCCTTTCACAAAGCAAAAAGCAGGCAGACCATAGTGTGTTGGACTTTATTAGACTCACTGTCCCTCATTTAATGAGGAATTCAGGCCTCCAGACCACCTTTTACATAGGAGACCTTCTCTGTGAATACATCAATGGATTTCTCGGTTCCCAGGCTTTTCAGATTGAACTTGAACTTTGCTGTAAACTCTTTATGCCTTTCTGTCGGCCTTGGTATTCAAACATACTATTTTCCCAAATATCTTATTTATTCCAGAATGTCCATGTGGCTTTGACCATTTCATCCCCACTAGCTTGTCTGGTGTGCAATGGACACTGTTGTGTCCCATCCACATCGGCTCTGCAGGGCGACACACCTGTCCTCAGTGCTGGCCCACGGGCTGCTGGGCTTACAGCTGTGACCCTCCCTGGGAACTGCCTAACCCAATGTGACACCCTCCCACAAGTCAGCCTGAGACCCACTCCCCTTGCCTCAGTTTAGGACAACTTGAAGAGATACCCCTACTCCAGAGCTCCCCACGGCATCAGCTCAGCCGCCATTGCTGCCGTACATGGGGCACCTTCTCCTTCTGCCCAGTCCTGACCTCCCCCTTCCACACAGGTGTCTCTGCTGAGCCCCAGTAAAGCTTAAACTCAAAACTCTCCATGCCCGGAATCTGTGACCAGGGCAAACAATCGAAGACAGGTATGTTTTTTTGCACCACAAATAATTTTCTAAGCATTTCTTTTGAAGGATTCAAGCCTATGCTCTCCACCAAATGCCATTTCTAACATCAGTACTCATCAATCTGCAATGGAAGCTTGTTTGATTTAATAATCTTCTAGACTAGGTTTGTCTCTGGGTCATTTGACATGTCATCCAGGCATCTTCTAATAGTATTATTCAAAAGCAGCACCTTTCCTATCTCCTGTGCTTCACTGGTCCCAAGCACGCTGCTGACAGTTCCTAGACAGCCTGGCAAAATGAGTGATTCTGCAATTGCAGGAGGAATTTTGGCTTTAGCTATTAAATGCAGGACATTGTAACTAGCTTCTTACACTCAATCTCATACAGTTGTAGCCAAACTCATAAATACCCTGCTTCTTACTGGGTACCTGCAGAAAATTTTACTAGATCTGATCTTTTGCTGTGTACTGTTGATGCTTTAGGGAAAGGTGCTGGCGTAATTTCCCTGGCGTCATGTCTTCGTCTGAATCCTTTTTCATTAAATATGACATTGAGGCCAAAGAAGAGAGGAGGATTGGACAACACACACCTGAATTTGAGATCATGCTCATTATACTCCCTGAGTAGAAAATTTTTTGACTACTCTGACTTGATATACCTGATGATGTCCCTTTAACAAAAGAGTTGTTAATTACAGTGGGAAAATATGTAAAATATATCTGTATAAATATGCAATAGTATTAATAATATTGACATAAATACTTTTAATAAGTATATATCTAAATATAAAGTATTTAAAGTGGACCATAAGCCTTAATGACTGCAAAAATTAACTTTTCAGAAAGTTTTCATTGCATACATCTGTAAGAATGTTTCAAAATAAATCAGATTGAAAAATTCAAAAAATGAAGCATGCAGTAAGCCAAATAGTCTCTATTGACACATTCCTTTTTATTAGATTAGAGAATTAAAATTCCAAAAATTCAAGAATTTGAAAATTATGTCAACTCTGATGCAAAATATTATAAAAAGTCAATTATTAGAAGTTATAAAACCCTACAGTCCTCTTTACCAAGTTGATTTAATTATGTAGCTTATTTTATAATTCTAAAAATTTCTAAAAACAGATTCATTTTGAAATTCCATCAAAAATCAGATGTTGCTGAATTTACATCATCACTAGCCAGGGAGAAAGGGAAGGAGGAAGAAGAAAATACATTCGTATTTTATTGGGGACCACCTAATACCACATAGTATTCATCAGCATAATCATGCGTGCCTTCTATACAGGACTGGGTGAAAATACTGACAGTTAACAGATTGAACAAAATACGCACACTGAACAAACAAATTCACAGATGAGAAGCAATGTGCAGCTGAAATCAAGCCTGGCCTGAGCATAGGCTTCAGCTGATACTGAGGAAAGTGCTGCATGGCTTGGCCACGTGGAGGCCTCTCTGTAGCAGGTGCTATAAACATAGCTACCAAATTCAGGTTTACAGAATGGCCATGTGTGTAGTGTTGTTTTACCATATTTTTTGGAGCAGTTTGGGTTCACTGAATAGAAATTTCAGTGAGTTCTCAAATACCCTCTGCCCCCAACACACACAGCCGCCCCACTGTCAGCACCCCCACTGGAGTGGGACCTTTGTTAAGTCCACCTACAAGGAAGAGGCTGAAGCACAAAATGTGATTTAAAGAGTTTACTTGAGCCCCGGTGAGGACAGCTGGTCCGGGAGACTGAGACCCAAATAACTCTGCTCATGAGCTCTGTTAGGCCTTTGTGACAAGCGGGTTTTAAAAGGCAAAAAAGGGGGACAGGGAATGAGCAGAAACTAAGTTGTTTGTCGAGAATTCTCATTGGTTTACAGATTAGTGATTGGTGTGCGTTACAGTGTCCAATGCCACATTATGAGGTTGACGTATAGCTACCTGTGACAATAACAAGCAGTTTCAAGGATGAATGCATGGCTCAAAACAGGCAGTAGGACATGTTTTCTGTCTTAGTTCAGTATCTCTCTGGGCCTGATAATTTAAAAGGACATGCATTCCTCAGATAAAAATTCTTTTATTTTATCAGTTGCAATCAATGAAACTGCTTTGACACATCATTATCACCCCAAATCCATAGTTTACATTAGGGTTCACTCTTGGCATTGTACATTCTATGGGCTTTGACAATTGTGTAATGACATGTATCCACCATTACAGTATCCTACAGAACAGTTTCCTTGCCCTAAAAATCCCCTATGCTCCAGCTGTTACCCCCAACGCCTGACAACCACTGATCTTTTACTGCCTTTGCACTGTGGCCTTGTTCAGAATGTCATATTGTTGGAATCAGTATGTAGCCTTTTCACATTGGCGTCTTTCACTTAGCAGTATGCAATGCCTATGTATAATTTCCAAATGCAATTGCAACTGCTGTACAATTTTGAATGACCATAAAGAATGGTTTGTCATTATGAAAATTAACAGACACCAGTGTCTCCTGGCCCCTGTGCAGGCCATGCAGGCACAGTGGGGGCGGCTGCAGTGTCCTGACTCCTTCTTGCCCACTCCAAGGAGCGCGTCTCCAGGAAGAACAGCTACATTTCACCCCAGTCGCAGACATTTCCATCCCCCCTACTGCCGAAAACGTGCCTTCACACGTCGCTATTGTTGGGAGTGCTGGGCGCTTCAGCGCGGAATTCCTTGTGTGATTTGAGACCTGTCAGATGGGTTCAGGCTATGTCAAATCTAAGACTGAGGACCTACTCAGGTCTGTACGGTGGGAATTATCTAGTGAAAAGAGATTTTTTTTTTCCTGAGCAATGAAAACCAGAAAAGAGCATAACACCTGTCACTTTACCAGGCTGCTTCAAGGCCTGCCTTAGGGGCATGGAAAGAACAGCACTTTACATGCTAATTATCTGGAGAGGAAACATCCCTGGAGACCTCAGTCTGAGCAGCAGGAGGCCACAGCTTCCAACTAGGAACTGTGAGAAGAGGGAACCCAACCCTGTGAAGACACAGTAGTCACACTCTGCCCTTGTCTTTTTCTTCAGAAGGGGCAGGGCTACATAACCTCAATATTTGAGACCTTCCCGCCATAACTACTCTTTTATTTTAAATACTGTCAAGTGGGATTTACTGGCTGTAGCTCTTCTTCTCACTTGAGGGAATTTTTAATTCCATTGTCCACAGATTTCTGAGTCATTTCTGATGACAATAAGTAGGACAAAGATAAGCGGAGGATCTGTGGATAGAAGCAGGCTGAGAAGAACCAGTGAAGAGGCTTTAGACCCTCCCTCGGTCCTGTGGCTTTGGGGATGGAGAGTGTATGCCACCGGGTCAGACTCCGTGGCTGTGATGGGGGGCTCAAGTAGAGCGATGGTGCAGGTGGGATGTGACGTAGCCCCCATAATGAGAAGGGAAGGGGCACTGCCTTCGTACCTGGGTCAGTGGGGGCGGGGGGGGTGACACTCCTGGCATGTGTTTCTCTGAGATATTCATGGGTCCCGGAGAGGCCCTGACTTCAGGATAAAGGATCAGCACCTGGCATGACCACTACACAGCCACAAAGCAAAGGTACAGAGGTCCTCTTGAAACAGAGGGAAGTGATTACCTATTTAAATTACACTGAATATTTTTTCTCGTATATGATTGCGTAGTCTTATTTTAGAGAATTTAACAACATTTGATGGGAAAGTGTTATGGAATTCTCCTGTGGAGAATCAGATGCGCCCCTCAATCCCAGACATTGCAGGTCCCAAGACAAAAAGTCAAAACATATTTTAGTCTTTTCCCAGTAACTCCTGACGTTTATTCTTCCCTTTCCCTTTTCTTCCTTTTCATCCTTCCTCCTCTTTTCTTCTCTTTCTTGCTTAGAGATTGTCCTGGTTATCTATTGCTACCTAACAGACTACCCTAAAAGTTAGGGGTTTAAAGCAGCAGCCACTGTATCATATGCCATAATTTTGTGGGTCAGGAATCTGAGCAGGGTCTGGGTGGGTGACTGCTTGTGCCGGTCATGTTACTCATTCAGCTGGGGGCGGGAGCTGGGAAGGTGGCTTCATGCACATGTTGACATCCTAGCAGGGAAAACAGTAAGATTGACTCCCTGGGGCTCTCCAGCAGGACGGTTTCAGTGTCCCTGGACTTCTTCTGTGGCCGCTCAGGGCTCCCAGCAAGGAGTAGAAGCTGCTAGTTTATTAAGGCCTGGGTTGTATTCTATTGGTGACAGTAGTCACAGAACCTACATTCAAGGGTCCCAGACATAGACACCACCTCTGCCTGGGAAAAGTATCAAAGAATTTGCAGCATGTTTTAAAAGTGAGATTTACTGTGATGTAATTTATACACAATAAAGTTTTCCCTTTTTAGTGTACAGTTCTGTAAGTTTTGACAAACACTTTCAGTCCACATTCACTGTCACGATTGAGATGTATTAATAGACTTTCTATCACTTCAAAATCTACCTGTGCTGCATTTTCGTATTCAAACCTCTACCCCTACCCCTAGCCTTGGGGAACCACTGATGTTTTCTCTTATAATTTTGCCTTTTACAGAATATAATGTAAATGGAATAATCCAGTATGTAGCCTTTTGAATCTGGCCCTGTCCCTTGGTGTCACGCATGTGAGCAGTGTCTGTGTTGGTGTGTGAGTGTTTTGTTCCGTCTGTGGCTGAGCACAGGTCCATTCCATGGACACTCTACAGCTTGCTTCCCCATCCACCAGTTGAAGAACGCTTGGAATGTTTTCAGTTTGGGGTGATCATTAAAGCTGCTGTCAACATTGCTTACAGATTTTCATGTGAACCTAAGTTTTCATGTCTTTTTCACAATTAGCCGGGAGCAGGCTTCCTGGGTTGCGTAGCTAGGGCACATTTAACTTTGTGACAAGCCACCAAACTGTTGTACCAAGTGGCTGTACCCTTTGGCATCCCCTTCTACAAATGTGAGAGCTGCGGTTGCTTCGCATCTTCACTAGCATTTGGGTGTCGTTTGTTTTTATTTCAGCCCTTTGCACAGGGGTGCGATGGTATCAATGACTTTGATTTCCCCCAGGACTGGTGATGTTGAGGTCCTTTGCACATGCTCATTTCCTATCATTATGTTTTCTTTGGTAACATAACTGTTCGAATCCTCTTGCCCACATCTTGAGTTCTTGGTTTTCTTGGTATTAAATTTTGAAAGTTCCTTGTACATTCTGAATAAAAGTTCTTTCAGATAAACGTCTAGCAAATATTGTCTCCCAGTCTGTGGCCTGTCTTTTCATTTCCTTAACAGATGTTCTATCACAGAGCAGACCTTTCCTATGAAAACTTTTGATAAAGTCAGATGTATCAATTTTTTTCTTTTGTAGACTGTATCCTTGGTGTCATATTGGAGAAATTTTTGCCTAACCCACAACTATTTTTTCATCGAAATATTGTAATTACAGGTTTACATTTAAGCCTTTGATCCATTTTGAGTTAGTTTTCATATATGATGTGAGGTATAGATCTAGACTTTATTTTTTATGTATGGATGTCTAATTTTTCCAGTACCATTTATTGAAAAGACTATCTTTTCTTTAAAACTGATATATGTGTAAGCAATTTCTAGACTGTATTCTGTGTCATTGATTAAGGTGTCCATCTTTTCTTTAGTAACACCTTGTATTAATTACTGTAGATTTATATTAATAATTAGTCTTGATATCATGTAGTGAGGGTTGTATAATTTTTTTTCCAAATTATTTTGGCTATTTTAATTACTTTGATTTTTCATAATAAACTTTTTAAATCACCCTTTAGATTTCTAAAAAATATCTAGTGGGATTTTGATTGGGATTGCATTCACTACTGCACAGATCATTTGGGGAGAAATGACCTCTTCATTGTGTTGTCTTCTGATTCATTAATTCACGAGACTCTATCGAGTTAGGTCTTTGGTTTCTTTCATTAGTGTTTTGTAGTTTTCGGTATACACAGTTTATTAAATTTATATCTATTTCATGTTTTCATTGCTCTTTTATTAATAAATGGTACTGACTTTTTAATCTCAATTTCCAACTGTTTATTGCTCATGTTTAGAAACATAACTGATGTTTTGTATTTTGAGCTGGTAGCCTGAGATCTTGCTAACCTCATTTAGTTCTAGAAACTTTTGTTTACTCGTAGAAACTTTCTACATAGATGATCACATTGTGACTAGAGAAACTCCCCTCCCCCACCCCCCCCACACACTCTGCAAGCTTTTTATTTCTTTTTCTGGCCTTACTGCCTGGCTTGGACTTCTAGAACAGGAATGGTGGGAAAGACATCTTTGGCTTGTTCCTGGTCTCAGAGGGAAAGCACTGAGTCTTTCATCTTAAATAGGATATTAGTTGTAGGTATTTCACAGATGCCCTTTATCAAGTTTAGGAAGGTCCTTTAAATTCCTACTTTGCTAAAAGCTTTTTGTAATCATGACTAGATGTTAAATTTTTATCGAATGATTTTTCTAAATCAGGATGATCATCTTTTTTTTCCTTTATTCTGTCGATATGATATGGTGAATTACCTTGGTTGATTTTCAAATGATGAACCAGCCTTGCATTTATAAGATAAATCTCACTTGATCATGATAGATTTTTATATATTGATGAATTTGACTTTTTAATATTTTGTTGGGGATTTTTAAAAGTTGTGTTCATGAGGGATATTGATCTGTGGTTTTCTTTTTGTCTCTTTTTCTGATTCTGGTATCAGAATCAGAAAAATATCATACTTTAGAATTGGTTTAATTTATTCCTCAAATGCTTGCTGGAATTACCAGTGAAATACTCATAATTCTCATCTTTGCTCCTTTGTATGTAATGTTTCCTTCTTGTGTGTCTTCAGCTGCAAAGATTCTATACTCTCAGGTAGCCCAAACTCAGCCTTTAGGAATTCACTGAGGACTTCAACTCAATTTTCTTTACCCAGCTGCGTGGTACCCATTGTCCCTTTTCGAGTGCTCGGTGATAGGGGAGCACCCACAGCCTGGCTCCTTGGAGAGGCCCATCTTTCCATGTATGTCAGAGTACTTGGCTATGATGCGGCTCAACTCTCTTAGGAGCTCAAGAAAAGTTATGACTTTATAGTTTGTTCAGCCTTTTCCTGTTCTTAGGTGGATGTGATGTTCTCTGTGACTCTGCATCCTGGGCACAGCAATCCCTGTGTCCACCCCGCGTCCACACAGTCCCGTGGGCACTGACTGGGAAGTTCGGTGGTTTCCTTGGTGACTTGTGGAGGGAGGAACTCAAGGACGTCACAGCCACAGCCAGCAGCAGCTGGGGAAACAGCGTGACTTGGAGGAGCAGCCTTGAGGGGCGTGGTGGAGTTCAAGTTTGTTTCCGCTCTGCCTGATAAGGAAGAAAGCCGTGAAAAGAGCAGTGGTTTGTTGTTTTTGTTTTTGTTTTTTTGAGACAGAGTCTCACTGTATTGCCCTGGCTAGAGTGCCATGGCATCAGCCTAGCTCACAGCAACCTCAAACTCCTGGGCTCAAGCGATCCT